>OX424574.1:28283986-28578986 GCA_949152435.1 Gastracanthus pulcherrimus | reverse complement strand
TAATATATATTTCTAATTACTTGTCCAAAGCACAGGCAAGATCTGGAATCAGAGGATTAATAACGTCATTCCGCACCACAATTTTATCGTCTCCATCACGTACACCTTTTTCTTCCTTCCTCTTCCCTCCTCATTTCTCCACAAGGACATCTCAAAGCGCTTCCGCCAGTAGCATACCATCTTTCCCGTTTTCTCGCTTGACGAAATTACGCGGCGGGTCACGTAAATCGACGAGGCGGATATGTACGTAGCTGCTGCTGCTGTTATTGTATACTCTTCCTCACGGCGAAGATTTTCCCGCGACTGCAACAGCGCCAGCGAGTCATACTAACGTGACTTTTCGATACCGCCGCCGCCGCCACACGTGCGCAGCTCGAATATAAAACTCGGACGAGATAGAGGACGGGACGGCGCTGGAAAGGCGAAGTTTACGTGTGAGTGAATGTAGATGTGTGCAGCGCGCGCGCGCTTTGATGTCAAAATTTGTTTGTTCTGCGGTGTCAGCTGCCGCCGCTGTTTCTGGTTCTGGGTTTTCGTCGGGAATGTCGCGCGTCGATAATACACAAAACAGTGAAGCAGTGTGCATTCGCGTGCGGGAATGCGGAGTATACGCGCGTCTTTCGGGTGGTTCGAGATCGAGCGAGTGCGCAAATAATGAGCGAGATTGCGAATGTCGGATATTTTGTTTACGGTGAGGGGAGAAGAATGTGGAGTTTTGAAATTGTACGCTGTTCGCAATTTGAATACGAATAAAATGGAAGAATTTAAACTTCTAAATTTACTTGATCAAAAATAAATTTGAGATATTCTCAATGTCGCCATTTATCATTCGCAATAAAAATTAATGGTCGTTTTGGTTGCTTGGAATTTTTTGTTTAACATTATTTGCGTTTAAAAAATAATTATGTAATAGAATATTTGAACAATTAAAATCATTCAGTGAAAATATAATTTAAAGTAATGATAATATTTATATGAATTATTAATATCAATGAAAGTTGTTAAAATTCAATTCAGGCATATAGGATATCTGTGATCCTCTCAAGGAAAGGGTAAAGGATTTTTGAGTCTAAGAGGATAGTTGCATTATCCTTTTTATTACACGAGTATTAAATTGACCCACTTACTTTGGAAGAAAGTTATAAAAGAGGTGATTAAAAACTTTGAAATAAAGTATATCTGTAGATGTCAAAGTTTAAGACTTTTTCTATTTCACATATGTCGCAGATGTACTTTACCCCGTAATAGTAGTATAAATATTTTTCTCAACTTTTGCTAATGTAACGTTAAGTGGGTCAGTTTTTTCATTCTTTTGTATACTCTACATAATGGTGTGCTTTATGTCTTATTACAAATTTTAATCATAATAATTAACTGTACCTTTTAGAAGAATTATATTATCTATACAATTTAAGCAATCAAAATAGAACGTTTTAATTTTAAATTTAAGTGTTAATACATAAATATTCATTATTTTAATGGAAATTAAAATTCAAGAAAAGCATTGACCTATTCATTAACTTCAATCGATCAAGGTTAAGCCTTCTTTCCAGAAAACTGATAAACACAATCAAACCCCAAGTTCGTTATCACCCGGGCAGTAAGCCTCTAAATCATCGATCTCTAATCTCTTGAGAGCCTGAAAATATCTCCCCATTCTCCGCGCAGTCGCGCAAAAGCTCTCGCCCCGAGCCTCGCGCCTCATATTTTCTCCAAAGTAAACGCGTCGTCCAATCAAGCAGGTCGAGCTTCCTCGCACTTTAAGGTCTCATCCATTTTTAATATCAAAAGACGGAATATAAAAGTAGCGCTGCTATCGTCCCTCTCTTGACAGGGGGATGATGCGAGCAGAGCTCGATACTCTCGAGCAAAGAGAGACCGAGCGAGATAGTGAATAAACAACGTGAGCCAGTTGCTTGTTATGATTGCGGCGAGTGACAACCCACAAGCCTATATAACGATAAACAACTTCGTAGACGACCTAGTAGAGTAAAATAGTAAGGAAGAAGTTCGATGTGAGATGTAGGGGAGGAGTGTATAAGGCCGGGTATTTTCTAATACCGGATGCTTCATAATTCCGGAGACCTACTGATACCGGATGCTCACTATGAGGTAAACAGTACTGGAACTTGGACTATGTTGTTAAGACTTCGTTCTAAAGAAGCATAAAGATGCGATTTTGGTACTTTCAAAGACAAATGAGAACAAAACCTCTTTCATTCAGAATTATAATTCAGTTAGGCTATGTATTTGCACCAACATCTATATTTAAGAAATATTCTTAAAAAATATGCTTACAAAATTTAATGAATTGTTTCTTTTTATATCAATTGGCTTTTCAGTTGTATACGTAAAGTACTTAACAATATTTGTTCAGTTGAAGTTTGATACGTCATGTGCAGAGAAAAAGTAAGCCCCGGTGAAAAATAAGATTCAAATGGAAAATATAAAATTTGACAGTGCCAAAAGTAACTTTATCTTACTTAACAATGTCTAGACTCTTTAAAAAAATTTTTTCAGTTTGTAACATATATTTTCGTCACATATAGGTATACATTAAATATAGTAGCTTTGTAGGAGATTAGAATAACAGGTCCTAAAACAAAGCATATAAATAGATACACATCATACATATCTTCATAGTGGACTGAGAAAAGCAGGACAGCTAGGAACGGGCTTCATAATAAGTAATAAAGTAATGCACATGGTAACGGAGTTTAAGATCATTAATGATCGCATAACCCAGTACATGGTCACTAGCAGAGCAAGGTCTGAGAATGCTGATACCGATCTAAAAATCTCGGGCAAATCTTTCAAAAAAATTTACAAGTTTAAATACTTAGGCACGATAGTAGACTACAAAAATAAGACTCAAAGGAATCAAAAAGAGTCTGTATTCAGGAAATGCATGCTTCTATTCGGTAACTAAATTACTAAAATCCAGATTACTATTGCGGAAGACTAAATTAGAAATATATAGAAAAATTATAATGCCAGTACGCCTATACGGATGTGAGTCTTTGAGCATAGTCTTTAGAAAGATATTCGGGGGTAAAATAGATGAGATTACTAGAGAATGGAACATAACCAAGAAATGCATGAGTTATACGAAAAAAGAAATATTACTAGAGTGATTAAATCTCGAAGACTAGGATGAGCTGGGCACGTAGCTAGGATGGAAAATAAAAGAACAACACTTAGAGTACTTATAGGGAAGCCGACAGGGGCAAGGCCCCCATGGTAGACCGAGATGAAGGTGGGAGGACAATATTAAAATCGAGCTACGGGAAATAGGATGTTATGAGGAGGATTGGACGCAACTCGCAAACAATAGAGAGGTATGACGTGACTGTATGAACAAGGCTATGGATTATACAGTTTCGGACAGCTAGTTCCAATAACTAGTTATGGTGGCTATGGTGATAATGCGTGCATGACTACAGCTGACGTATAAATTATGTGATAGCTGTGGCCCTACAGGCACTGTTAGTGCTAATAATTATTACTTGGTCAATATGATAATATTAATAAGAATACTCTCGCTGAGATTGACAGGCTTTTGCAGATTATTTACATCATTTCTTTTCGACAATAATATCTATTTAACGTACTACAAACGCTGTAATAGGAAATAACAGATAATTTATTTTTTTACTCGTAGATGATTTCTTTGTACACTTTTGTAGTTTTTAATGATATCTTCAAAATTGAAGAAAATAATAGGCAAAACTTTGCCATTTTTAAGACATCACTTTAGCAATATCTTTTGAAGTTTAACGATGTACGTCACTCAAAGGACCTTAAATAAGCTATTATAACTTTCGTAAACTTAGTTTTCTTTGTAAAATACAAAGAGAAATATAGTCATCCGCTTAGGTTCTTTATCATCTACACGGATATCAATTACAAAATAAATGTTGTATTTACAGCGGTCGTTCAATTGAATTGACCCTTTGCACACTACAGTGAAGCCTAATTATACGCCCGGGCTATGTATAAAAATGCTACCGCAATATTTTATAAAAAATAGATATTTTTATGCAACTTTCAATTAAATTCTCAAATACTTGTTTCTAATACGCTGATATAACGAGGCTCCCCTGTATCAGATATTATCGAGAACTAGCCAACAAAATGTTGTAAGCTCACTTCTCCGCATAAACAAACTTTCCATATACAAAGAAAAGCTCAGGTGCACAGTACATGCGCATATCCAGTACACCTGCACAGTGTAAAAAAAAATACCAAGCGCGATAGAATTTTATCTCTTTCTCGCTCGCGCGCGTATTATATACGTGTTGCATTGAAGGTCCGAGAATGCGCGAGGGAGAATATATACACGGCGAGAGGAGAGAGAGCGCGCGCGCAGCGGCGGCGTGTGCTATTTTCAGCCCCCGAGTTTGGTTCTCTCGGCGCTACTAGAGCTTTTCCCCAACCCCGATTTCCATCGATTTCAGACACACTCTCTCTCTCTCTCTCTCTTTCTCTTTCTCTCTCGCTGCTGCTGCTGCTGCTGGTTTACAGAGACGCGCGCGCTGCCTGTCCTATACCTCTCGCTCGCTCTGCCCTGTGCAGGCGCATACTTACAGGCCAGCGCGACAGCTATAGGCCTTGTAACTCTCGCGCGGTAGCTCTCTGCCGCGATCGTTTAAAACAAACAATCGTCCTTCGAAAGGAGGCGACGACGATGGTGGCGGTGTAGCGACGAGTTTTTGCTACTCTGCAATGTGCAGTCGGCTCGTTGTGCTGCGGCGGCAGCGGTATTTGTGCCGATGGTGGGAACGAGAGATAGGAGAGAGTAGGCAGCACTCGCACGTTTTGGCGCTGTGTATGATGTCACATCCAGAACACGAGTGCGACAAATCGGGACTTTTCAATTTCATTTTTCACGTAAAATGGATCGTATAAATAAGAAACCCTTCGTACACTGGGGAAATTGATTAAAAACGGAGGAGAAATTGTAATGCAATAATTAAACTCTGGTAATATACTGGATTCGAATATATTCTCGATAGTATACTCTTTCAATAAAGAAGATGCATCAATATCAGACCGATCGTTATTGAGATATGAAACCACACGGACACACAAATATGCGAATCACACTTGTAATATCCCTCCCTTTGTGACGGATATAAAAAAATTGTTTCATGTAAAATGTCCGTTACTTGCTTAGTCGTATAAAAACATAGAATTTTTAGTTCTCGTAGTCTCGCTCTGGGGGCGCAATTTGAAGCAATCAGAAATGAGATAGAATAATTAACATTGGTTACTGTATTTATATCTGAAACGTTCAGAACCATAACGGAATAAGAACATTTTCAACATTAAGCAAATGTCAATTAAAATCCTTTAATTATTTGTAAATCACGCCATTATTTATTTGATTTCAATTCTGCAATTTATAAATAGCATACTCAAGTATTAATTGTAGTAATACATAGTTCGATGAATTATGATCTAGGGTCATACATTTTTTTAATTCTTAGCTTATGTTGAATTTATTACAGTTACAGGCTTTTTTCGCGGAAAAATTTCAAGGGACGTCAAAATATACTGTCTTATTGAAAACAGTATTGCGCATAAAGATTTATTTAAAATCTGCAGCTGAATGTAAGTCGATTGATAAACAGTTCATATAGTACCTAATGATATGTTTTTATTTTATGAGAATTTATTTCGTTAATCCTTCAACCCGGAAAATCGAAGAAACCATGTTGTGAGTTCTAACAATGCTAGTAAAACATAGTTTCTTCTTCATTTCATCTAGCGTTAAATTATCATTTTAATATTTTTGCTTTTTATGTAATACATCCATAACATATGATACATTATTCAAATGCTTTTTCAGTTCAAAAGGTAACAAATTATGCAGCAGTCAAAATAAATAGTGAACAAGATTTTATTACTACTAATACATTCTGGATTAAGGAGTTAATTGTTAATTCAATATTGGTTTGCAGACAATTTAATATTTATATACCTACTTAAACTTTTACTTTTCAATAATAAAGCTTTATCGTCTACAAAAGCAAGCCAAAAAACTAGTGACAATTTCAGCGCGCATTTAAAACATGATACAAGTAATGTTTTGTTTATTGTTTTTTCTTCCTATGATGACTAGTATTTTTTATTATGCTAATTATAATACTAAATAATTTTAACTCTCTAGTGCTTACAGTACCCCAGGGGGTCACTCACTTTTCCGCATTGAAATGAAAATCAAAATCCACAATTAAGGTCCTGAATCGGTCGAATTCTCTCCGCCTACTCAAAAGAAAGACACTACTTGCGGTAGAATAAAGAAAGAACTTAATTGCCTAAAATTTAAAATGGCGATATCATAACAACAAAACAATGCGTATGGCGCTGCTTATTTCTTCCATAAAAATACTAAGAAAAGAACATTTTTTGGTAATTTTCTCGATGGATTCTTGCGCAAGGATATTCAAACTAACGATCTACCGACGTTAGTTATTCAAATTTAACTAATTTAAGACTAGGAGGACTTTTATACGCTTTTAAAGGCCACCCCTAAAAATCATATTTAGAGTTTAGTTTTACTTTAATAAACTGTCGAAATCTAAGTTTACGACCATTTTAGGATAACTACATACAAAAAACCTTTTTCTCGCTTTTAACATACTCTCGGTCTTACTGGCTAATACGTCTACTCGAATGATGGCTAGTAAATAGTATTTCCCGGAATAACAAATCAAGTCCACAATGGGCCGTACTATTGCTATGATTAATACATTGTACCTGATACCTTATTTAACAAGTATTATTTTACATGTACTTGCTATCTCTTATGTTCCATCTAGCACGCTACTGTAAACATTAAAATCTTAATATCTTGAAAACGCACATACGTTATTTTACAACCTTACTATGATACAGTGCATACGCTCTCGTAAGCTTTTATTCCTAAATGATAGACGCACCAACCATTATCATTCCTACATCTTATTCCTTAATTCCTTCAACTCATAATTACCCTGTTTCGCATCGTGTATAAGTTGCAACTTTTGACAGCTGGACGATTGCTGCTTCGAAGCCTCACTCGCAAAACGATCTGCACGGTGCGCTGCTTCGCTGCAGCCGACATGCAGCCGCGGTTACCATCAGCCGCGTAGCTCGCGGATCGCGCGATGCAGCAGGCAGTGCTTTTAGCCGGCGACGGTCATAAAGATTTTTTTATTTTCGGGAGCTCGCGCGCGGTCGAATGTGCTTTTTCGATTGTTCGGTGATGGGTGGGTCGCGCGGTTCTATGTGCACATCGCGCGTGTTGATTCGGAGGGGAATTGTATAACGCTGGAGGAGGTGCGGTCGATTTTGAGAGAAAGAGAGATAGAGAGAGGCGAGAAATTTGTTTGCGTTGGGTAACATGCGTCGGTGGATTTTGTTTGACGATGGGAATAGAATATTCGGGATGAATCGATAGATATTTCCGTTGACTTTCGAAGAGGGGTATTTTCATTTGATAGGTTTCGAGTGAATTACTTAAAACTCGCTTAGAGTGAAATCATATTTGAGACGCGTGATGAGTGTAGTGTTACTGGAGGCATTGCGAACGAAAATATCACTCTTGAAAATTTAGAGAGGGAGTTTAAAATTTATTTTAACATTTAATGCATTGTTGAACGTTACTTTCAAGGGGATATATTTTTTTGTTTATTTTAGTAAAACAATATCTAAAGAATGATCAGGTAAGGTTTCGGAACAAAATTCTTTGCGGTATAGATAGTACATTCAAGTGGTTGAAGCTCTAAGCACAATTAACAGACTTTAGAAACTTTTAAGGCATTTTACGGTCGAACATTTTAAAATCGAAATTGTTTTTACATATTTTTATATAACAATATCTGAAGCTAGACCAGGTAAAATTTTAGAACGAAATTCCTACTAAGTCCTATCGATATTAATAGATTTTACAGGCAGGCAAGCGACCCACACTCTAAACTTATCGATAATAGCAGACTTTAATTAAATGGTTTTATTTCGAAATACGTTTTCCGCGTACGGGCGCCTGTGTAACTAATGCAATTCTTGGTTGATTGTGAAAATTCCAATGGGACTCTATTCGTAATTACACTCGTTTCCGCGTTAATTGCTTTTATGTATTTTCGAATACTTCATTTTATTTTACCGTCGTTTTTGGGCGAACAAGACTCGTTTTGAGTTTCTTTTGATTAAATATACCTATGCCAATCACCGGTAAACTAATGTTAGCAACAGTATTGCGAAGCGCGATAGTTATCCATGTGATATTGAAGAATTTCTATAGTTTTTTGTTTTCAATTACCTCGTCTGAAGTTCTGATGGCGCCCATGCAGCATTTTTATAGCGAATGAGTGTATGATATGTGTAAGGCATAAGTGTATAAAAATTGAATACAATTTTCTTTTTTCAGTAGTACTATAGTGAATCGTAAAATTTTACTACTGTAAGTTATACTATTGTCTTACACGAAAATCATTAAGTTATATTTGCATTTTTCAACCGATAAGTCCCCTTAAGACGTAGTAATTCCCTTTTATATAATCTCTATCGGGTACTTAATTATATATACAATAAATAAAAGAAATTATGAATTTAAATAAACCTTAATTTCAATACTCATGAGAAAATCATTTATTTGTACGAATAATATTTGTTTTATTTTAGTATAACATATTTAATTGATTTAAAAAATATTACTTTGCAATTAATAAGCAAATGTCAACAATTTCATGCAAACATGATTTTCCTTAATATTATTTATAATAGAATATATTAAATTGTTTTCTTAACATCATTATCGCAACTGTTTTCCAACATTAATGAGTTTTAACTAGAAAATGGTTAAAAACTCGTTAGTTTTGCCACATCAGCTAGAAAGAAGCTAGAGGCCCGGCAATGCTTCTACCAGAGATGTATAAAGTCATTAATAAAACTTTCTTAATTTCTGACTACACAGTCTTCAAACCCAAGCAATCTAATCGAAAGCCATTCTAAAAACTCGCACCTCATATATGAAGCCATTAACACGAACCTTCACGCTTATCAAAATGACCACCCCCACAGTTGCCGCGGTCCTTGAACGCGAAGGGCAGAGCAGAAAAAAAGAACCAAAGCCACACTGTCACGACAGCGAATAATTTAATTTAAACTTCATAAATCTCCACAGTCCTGCGCCCACGCGAACGGATCCGAAGTTTATATTCATATAGGCGCCCGGTGGCGACTAATAATTTGTCTTCCGATTCAAATTGACATCGCCTACACTAGCTTCTGCTTCATCAATCTTAATCATCACCGCGATGTCCCTTTGGATCGATGCAGACGTTCGTTGTATCGTCATTGATTTTCTGTGTACCGGGCGATTTTCGCGGCCGCGGCCACCGTCTCACGCAAACCCATGTATTTACTCCAAAAAGATAAATCAAATAAGAAGTAAGTTTTCGTTAATCTTTAGTAGAAAGTACCAGAAATATTTTATTAATTCATAAATAGTCTCTTATTTAAAATGGGTATGCAAAATTTAAAATCGTATTTTAAGGGAACAATATGACTAAACGTATTCATGATACATAATAATTGAAAGGAAATAGTCGGTACTTTAATTTTAGTATAAGCATATATTTCGTATATCTACTATAAAGAGCAAAAAAAAATTTGTTTAGACCTTCATGAAAATTTAATTTTCAAAATTAATTTTAATTTTATATTATTATAAATAAATAATTAATATTATCCGATCAACTCTAAACTCTCATCAATACTTCATGGGGTAATATCTGATATGCATGCAAAATTTCATTACTGCACATCACATAATTTTAGAAATACACTACGTGCAAAAATTAGTCATACATATATACGCACGAACGCGCAAACCATACGCATACTTTATACGCACACATAAACAGTTTTGAAAATGTCACGTATATTTCAATTTAATACTCTCAAAAACCTCTAAATTTATCAAACATGTGTATTCCAAAATTTTCCTCGTTCCAAGGTTTATCTGTTTATCTAACAACAAGAGATGCATATACGCTATTCAAAATCGCATTTCCTTCTAAAAAATTGCTCGAGCATACTTTTCAAATTGTGCACAATTCAAGCGTTCGTTGTACATCATCATCGATTTCCTTTATATACGCGGGCCGCTCCGCAGTCCACGACACGGCGCCGTCTCGCGCGAACTCGACAGCGGCCGCTCTCGGTCCTTATATAATTAAAAAGGCGGGAGACGGGCGTCCAACGCTGGCGTTGCACATCGCGCGAAATTATAAACGTTGAATCGGCCGCCTGTGTATCGCGGCGAACGCGATGTCCATTTCGCGCGCGCGCGCGTCCCTGTATTTTCAGGCCGCAAGGAGCCCAGAGCGCGCGTTTAATAATAGAACGCTCGCGCGCTCGCGTATACGCTTCTGAATAATGCATATTGTGTACAACGAGAGCGCGTGTGTGCATTTATCTTCCTTTTGCTTGTGTGTGTACGTATGCCTTCTGTTTTAGTTTCTTTTATTCGTCGCGAGCCGCTGTACGCGTATATACGAACGTAGGATGGATGGTGTTTATTGTTTATCGCCTATCGCTTTGGCGATTAAATTTTCGAGAATTCGAGATGCGGTATTGGGGATGCGATTGATTTTGCGTGGATGAGCGATTCGCGTGAATTTCATTTGGTTGTTTCGATTGTATGTACGGGTCGACGGGTGGATGTATTGGTGCGCCACGGGGGGATTAGAGCTGCGGTGGCGCGGTGCGAGCGCGCGCGAGCTTTTAAGCAAATACTATTCTAATTAGGGAGATTTCCGTGCGCCCGCTTTGAGCGAGGCGAGAAAAAAGTTGATTAGATAATCCGAACGGGCGCTCTTTCCAGTTAATGCGAAAATAATTAGTGGGTTGGTGGTTTCGATTTGCTTTTAAGAGTGATGAATCGATTTGAAATTTCTTGGAACGTATGATTGAAAAAGGAGTTCAATTAAATTAGTAAATTCGATATTATCTTGTTGAAGTTTTACAAAAGAGAGTGAATATGGGTTTTGCTCAGCATAACACATTTTTCTCTTTGTATTTTAATGTATTATTTCTCTGTACAAAATCCTTTACTATTTCGCAGGTCCTTTTGAGATAGTTGAATGTATTGTACACCAAAAACAAAGTAAAGCCAAAGTAAAATCAATTATTTATGGCTAAATAAGAGATTAAATATTTTATTAATTTGAAAATTTTTTTTTTTTACCTATTCGATGGGTGAAAAATACGTGATTACTTAGAAGTATTAATTCGGAAATCAAAGGGTTCACTATGTTTCAAAAAATTGAATGTGATCATGCAGAAGTTTAAATTAGAGTAAATAAATTTTATATTTTTGTAAAACTGACTATGAAACAAATTCTTTTTACGGCCTAAAACACTCTTACTTGAAATTTACTTATTATATTACATTCTATGCAATAAACCTATTTTTACTGATTCTTAAGGCACAGATGTAATTATTTATTCTTTTTTACAAGCTGTTTTATGTACTAATGTTAAGCTGAAACATTCTTTAATTATCATATTCTTACTGTAGGTGTTTAATATGATGAAGGGTTTTATATTTATAATACAACATGTAGACAAAGGTGACGTGTATTACTAAAAAATGAAAAGTTTTGAATCATAATTAAACTTATATATATTTTTTTGTTGCAGGTGAGTTTTTTTCAAATACTGAAACACAATGGATTGGTTGAGCGCAGGAGCATCTGTAAGTCAATTACAAACTTATTTTATGCATGTATAAGTTTGTACGACTGTTGCAACGCCGTTACCCTAAGCGGGTCCTGGGCGTAGTCGTCCAGAGCGGACGGGTGGGTGCCTATCACCACTACACAGCGCGTCCTCAGGTTGCGGATAGAGGAATGACCCCTGAGAAAGAGGTTAGCTGCGAATAAAGCGAATAAGCAGTCGCGGACAGCCGATAGGCCCAGGCGTGGGTGTGATGAGCCCGCACTGGCGAACGCATTCATCTAGAAACACTACGCAAGCACCGCAACAACTACAAACACTATACAAAATCTCCTATCTTACTTTCTTCTTCTACCTTACTCTGTAATCTATCTCTTTTACCACACATTTCAAACAAAAAATGGGCCAAAAATCCTGCTGTCGTGGAGGATGCGGGAGCGATGACAACTGCCCTGAGAGGGGATGTGTAGAATGATTCGCCACCTGGTCTTACATGGCAACGAAGCCAGCGAAGGCGCGCTGCCTTGCAGGGGGGCGTTAGGATATGAGAATGAAACCGAGTGTGTCTGACGACGAGTTGACTATGTCCTCGCCAAAGTCGGAAAGCTCTCATACTTAGTTCTAGGGAGGTATGAGGGTTATCACCCCTAGACGGATGGACTCACCTGCGATCGGAACAGGATCCAAAACGCGCGGGTTTAACTTACTATTATGGCTCAAAGAAAACAAAACCAAACCAAAACGAAAAGAAACTTAAGGGTGGGAACCTGGAATGTACGCAGTCTACACAGAGCAGGCGCGTTCCGGGAAATCATAACTGAAACTGAGAGGTACAATTTAGATTTGGTAGCAATACAAGAAACCCGATGGAAAGATAACGCGATGCTAGGATCCGGTAACTTCACCTTTTTATATGGGGGCGCGAGCGGGCATTCTCTAGGCACCGGATTTCTTGTTAACAAAAGCATCATACATTCCGTTAAAAGTTGCAATTTCGTGAATGACCGACTCTCGTATATCATCATCGAAGGAGCGTGGTATAATTACGTGGTTATTAACGTCCACTGTCCCACGGAGGACAAAGAGGAAGAAGTAAAAAATCTTTATTATGAAACTTTAGAGCAATTAATCGACCAATTCGCGTCTTACGACACCAAAATAGTAGTGGGGGATTTCAATGCTAAAATAGGGAGAGAGGAAATGTTTAGGCCCAACATAGGCAAAGAAAGTCTGCACGAAACCAGCAATGATAACGGTATTATGGTCATAAATTTCGCAGCCGCAAAAGATCTTATAGTCAAGACCACGTGCTTCAAGCACAAGGATATACACAAGGCAACGTGGACATCGCCGGATGGGGCCACGCACAATCAAATCGATCATTTTCTTATTGATAAGAGGCGCCACACGAATGTACTCGACGTAAGGACCTATAGGGGGGCGGATTGCGACTCAGATCATTATCTAGTAGTGGCCAAATTAAGAGCCAGATTAGTAGCCGGTCAAAATAGTAAGCGAGCGAACAAAGTAGAAACCTTTGATATTGGAAAACTACGAAGCGGGATAGAGCGAATCAAGTACCAAGTAGAAGTTAGCAACCGATTTCAGGCGCTCGAGGAAACGGAGGAACAGACGGGAGTAGATGACGATCCGAACAGGTTGTGGGGGGCTATCGAAAAAACTATAAAAGGGGCCGCGAACAAAGTACTGGGTAAGAAAAAAAGGCCGAAGAGCAAACCATGGTTTGACGAAGAGTGCGAACTCTGGTTTGAAAGGCGCAAGAAGGCTAAATTAGATAGTGTACACAATGAAAGCGGTAGGGCCGTAGAAGAATACCATGAAATAAGAAAGCAAGTACGTGTGATTTACAGAAACAAGAAGCGCGAGTATCAGAAAAATGAAATTAGAAAAATAGAAACTAATAGTAGGGAAAATAATCCGCGCGAGATGTACAAAGGAATAAACGCTATTAGGAAGGGTTTTCAGAGTAGATCGCAGTTAATGAAAGATAAGGACGGGAACCTCGTGACAAGCGAAAATGAACTATTGAAATTATGGAAAGATTATTTCGATAAGTTATTAAACGTGCATGAAAACTCCGAGGAAATGGGAGACGAAATCCACACTGCTGAACTCCATATGGACGAAACGACCTACAAAGAAGTAGAGGCCGCGATCAAAAAGCTAAAAAACAATAAAGCCGCAGGAAACGATTCTATACCAGCTGAACTACTTAAATATGGAGGCACCGCGCTTACATCTAAAATTTTTTATCTAGTATGTGCTATTTGGAGAAATGAAACAATACCAGAAAATTGGAAAGAATCCATCATCATACCGATCTTTAAAACGGGAGATAAAACAGACTGCAATAACTACCGGGGAATCTCACTTTTAGCTACCTGCTACAAAGTTCTGTCAAACGTAATACAGGCCAGACTCACACCATTCGCGGAAGATATAATAGGAGATTATCAGTGTGGATTCCGGCGCAACAGGTCAACGAGCGATCAAATGTTTACCATAAGACAATTATTAGAGAAAAAGTGGGAATATTGCGAAACTATACACCAGCTATTTGTGGACTTTAAGAAAGCGTACGACTCTGTCAAACGAAGCAAAATGTATGAAATCCTAGTGCTCCTTGGCGTACCAAAAAAACTCGTAAAATTAATTCAAATATGTCTGAACGGAAGCACTGGAAAGGTCCGAGTAGGCGGTAATGTATCCGAATCGTTCATGATACGCGACGGTTTGAAGCAAGGTGACGGGCTTTCAACGGTACTCTTTAACCTGACGCTAGAGCATGTTGTTAGAAAAATGCAGGCTAGCGAGCTAGGCGCAACACTCAACGGAACAACGCAAATTTTAGGCTATGCGGATGACTTGGATATAGTGGGAGATAATGGTGAAACGGTGGCGAGAAATGCGGAAATCCTTATAAATGCGGCTAAAAATACGGGGTTAGAAGTGAGCGAATCGAAAACGAAATATATGATCATGGAGAAACTGGGCATTCGCGAAGCAGAGGGGGATCTCAGAGTCGGAAATTTCACTTTTGAAAAGGTTAGCGAATTCAGATATTTAGGTACAACTATAAATGATCGAAACGAAATTAAAGCCGAGATTAATAAGAGACTTCATTCGGGTAATGCCTGCTTCTACGCTGTGAACAGATTACTTAAGTCAAAGCTACTGTCGAAAAATGTCAAAATAAGGATATATAGGACTATAATAATGCCGGTAATCTTGTATGGGTGCGAAACCTGGGCGCTCACTAAAGCGGAAGAAAATCGTTTTAGGGTATTTGAAAATAAGGTTCTGCGGAAAATATACGGGCCAAAGAAAGATGAGGAAACTGGGGAGTGGAGGAAGCTGCACAATGACGAGCTACATAATTTGTACGCGTCACCAAATATTAACAGAATAATAAAATCACGGAGACTAAGATGGGCAGGGCACGTGGCAAGAATGGGTGATGATCGTACAGCAGCGCGCATAATGAAAGGAAAACCGAAAGCAACGCGACCTCTTGGTAGACCTAGACGCAGATGGGAGGATAACGTAAAATCAGACGTAACTGAAATTGGGCGAGAAGGCGCGAAATGGATGGGGTTGACACAAAATAGGGAAACGTGGAAGGCTTGCGTAGATGAGGCGATGAACTTTCGAGTTCGAAATGCCATTTAAAAAAAAAAAAATAAAAAAAAAATAAGTTTGTACGATATTAATTTGATTGCTCTTATGAAGACTATCACATTTCAAATTAACACGAAGACCAACACTTTGCAGCATTGACCATGAGGACTAATACTTTTCATAGGAATTCCCACGAAGACTAGTAAATTTTATGAGTTTCTCACAAAGACTAACACTTTGTATTATAATTTATAGACCTATTCGTATAGAATATATAAATTATCGTTGTGCCGATAAACTCTCTAACTGTCGGTTCTTTTTATCGAGTTCGGATCAGGTACTAGACTCTTCTGGTACTCAAAGAATAATTGGTTTACCCGAGAAAATAGGGCTATCCGAATAGATAAAAGTATCCCGAAAGGTCAGGCGGTGGAAAATCGCGAAACCTGCTAGTTCTCATAAGAAACTCATGAAAAGTGCTAGTATTCACGGGGACAATTCATAATGCGCAGAAAAATGATAACTCAAATAGAGAAAAATTTTGTATTGCTCTCAATCTTAATAAAAGACGCGAAATTGACATGTTTTGCAGACGATTCTCTTCTCTAGTCAGAAAAATCAAGTTCTTCACAATAATTAATTCCAAATTAACCTACATTGAACTTATTAATTCAACGAATTAAGGTTAAACGTTCTTGCTACTCTTCGAATAAATCTGCCTAAATATCTCTTAAGAATCAGCGAAACACCCGAGAACAAACTAGGTCTCGCGCACAATTGAAATTCATTCACCTGTTGCTAACATATTAAATTTCAAACTCGACGGATCGATAGTATCCATGCACCCTCGTCTCCCATCCGCTAAACGCGTTATCAACAAACGGTATCCCGCGAAGTCCCGCGAAGTCCCGCGAAGTCCCGCGCAGCCCCTCGTCTCGAGCGCTCCTTCCGAATTTCCAACTTATTCCTCCCTTTCCCACCAAGCGAATCGAGCGTTTCTCGCGCACTCGTGCACGCGGCGCGTGATGCGCCACGTCCCTGCGCGTGTCTGCAGCCTTCTCTCTTCGTTGCATGCAGGCGCTTCCATCCCACGTAACACGGGACGCATCAGCTGTCGCCGAAAACTTCCAACGGAGCTTCTCTCTCGTTTCTCTTCGTCAGTCGTACTTATATGTATACTAAATCGCGAACGAGCGCGTTCTTGCACTCGTAAAGGCGGCTGCATAGAGACGGCATAAAACTTATGGCGCGACGCTTCTCGTGGTGCAGCCGAGTTTTATCGTGCCCATGCATGCAGAGAGGAGCACTGGAGTGTTCGCAGAGGAGACGGAGCTTCTGGAGTTCAGATGGGCGCGAGGGAGCCTTGGTAAATGGATCAATTTATATTGAGGGAGTTAAATGCGTGCTTTACTGCGCGGATTATGCGCGTTGATATAAAAGACGGGGATAATGGGCGATGAAGACGCTCGGGGTTAGTGCGTTATTTATATATTTTGAGCGGGTTTTACGTAATTTTGATTTGCGTGTGCGTGAAACGTGACGATTGATTATGAATAAGCAGCAATTGCGAAGTATTGAGCATAATGTTATGCAAGCACAGGTTCCTGGCTCGTTAATACACTCCATTGCGGATGGATAAGCATTATTTTTAATTTATATGTTTATCTATAGTTGTGCGTCATAATTGAAACTCGCAAACTACTATACATATCGTATAATATATGTAGTATAAAACGAATTTGAAAATATACCTAGTCATCGGATCTAGCTAGCTTCTGGAACTTTTTAATTTACTTTTGGTCACCTTTGATTCAGTTGTAGCCTACTTCCGGGTTAGATTGTAAGCAGACGTATGAAACATAGTAACAACAAAGAATTAGATTGAAGAAAAAAACCGGTAAATTCGGTTGACGATGACAATAAAAGTTGGCATTCATTTAACAGAAAATCTATTGTACACTTCGAATCCCTTTCAGTTTGATACAAGTCACTTCCGGTAAACTAGTGGACCTTAATTCAGATAAGTAATAAAAAGTGTCTGTACAAATAAAAAAATAAAAATATATAGCAGTAGAAATTGAACCAGGCCAACGATTACGATTCGAATTCCAATAAAAAAGTAAACCATTTCAGTCGATCTGAATTCAAAATCCAGACTAAATACTTTTCGCCGGACCAAAAGCAATTCGTAGACATAAATAAAGAAATCCCGGAGCTCCTTTTACAACCACGCATGCATCCACAAACCAAAGCATCTCACTCCAGTCTATATAAGTATCAGCGACTCAAGTTCACCCACAGCCCTACATATACCCATACATACACACATCCCTGCGCACATATCCGATGGTCAACGATCACTCTCGCTTCTCTCACCTCAACCACTGTGCACACACACATACCCAGCGTCAGCAGCACCAGCTCGCGGAGCGAAGATGATGCGCAACGCACTCATCATAGCTTACATACCTAGGCATCGGCATGTCCCCACCTACACACACACACACACACATCGGCAGCATATCACGACAGCGGCTCGCGCGCGTCTTGCGGCGCGCACGGAGGCGCGAATGCAATTATCGATTAACTGGCCGTCACCGCACCATCGGCTGTCGTCGCGCCCGTGCTCTTCTATCTCTCGCTCTACATACCTACACGTGCATACACACCTACGTATACGCATACAGTCGTACATATATGTATGCATGCATGCGTGCGCGTGCACGAGCACGTGTATAATGGATATATAGAGCCGAAGGCGCCGACGACGCTCCGGCCGGTGTACAGCGACACACACACACGCATAAACATACACATACACAGGTGACACAAGCACACACATACACACGCGCATATAGAGAACGAGTGAAGGCCGTGGTGACGACGACGAAGGCATGGGCGCGGAGAGACGAAGCGATGCTGCGCCGAGAGATCGCTTAATAAGCGCGCGCCCCGGCGAGGACGCGACACACGCGCTGCAAGGGCGGCTGCTACCTATGCTCGAACATCTACCCTCTATATATACGAGACGCAGCGCGTATATGGGTGCACGTGCATTATCCGGTTGAGTCTCCGATCCGCGAGCGTGGAGCAGCTCTCGCGCCTTATTATAATGTCCATTAATAATTACGAGGACGTGTCTTTCTCCCTCGCGCTTACACCAGCGTCTGTTTCCTTAATGAGTACATCGCACGGGCTTTATTGTATATTATACGACGTGAGTGCAGGCTACGGGCGGGCGTTTATGAATTTGATGATTTATTGGATTGGTGCTGCTGCATGGGAATTGGCGGGACGACGCGGTGTCGCTTATATTAGCGAGACCTAATTATTTGTGAAATTGAGGTTGATTATACCCGAGCCGAGCGCGCTCGTTGTAACTTACGCGCGTAAGCGCGCTCTGAGTGATTCGACGGAGTGCTTATGACGGAGGTGGGTGGATAAGTTGAGTAAATAGCTGGGCACGAGGAGTGTGGATTATTTCAGGTTTGAAATTAAAATCTTGAATTGATGGACGTATGGGTGGGGGATACCCGAGTAGAGTGGATAGTGTTTGGTATTTCGGCAATAAATTTTCTTTTATGCCTAATTTCAATTTTAGTAAGAGATAGTTATATAAGGATGATCATTAAAGAATTTTAGTGTATAGCAATGATTAAAATGTATTTTATTCATGTTAATGATACAGTTGACTGTCGAATTAGTCATATAATGATTGAAGATGTCCTATTCATGAATGTTTTCTAAAAATAGTTATGATACCGTATATATCTTCAAGTCTAGTGGATCTTCGTGTATCTGAGTTCTGATTTTTTTTCGATCCACTCTCAAGTGATAAAATTGCATTGCAAAAAAATATAACAATGCAAAAGATCTGTTATAGATCTAACAGAATGATTCGTTTTATTACGCTGGTTCTTTGAAATATACGACACACGTTAAAATCAACATAGAAATGCTTATAATAGTCTCTTATTTATAAATAAGTCTAGAAAATACAGCGTAAGATAAAAGTAGCTGGAATGGAATTGTAACTGTACTTTGTATTGTGTAATACTTTACTCGGTACTAGATTCATTTTATAATGAAAATATTCTAACGTACTAATCAATATTTATTTGTTTGTCACTATAGAACAATTTTTGCTTTTACGTTCGTAGTATAAAAAATGTTGTTTAGAATGATCGTAAAATTATATTGCATTTTAAATTGTTGTATAATTTAACCTAGTTCTCATATATTTAAATGCCGTGTATAATTAGAATATTAGAAAATAAATGTAAGGTCAATTATAATGATCGCCTATACCGAGAAATGAATAATATTTTTAATTCTGTTAGCTTTGTAATGTAACAGATCAATTTTATTTATTCAAAATTTTGTTTGTTTGATAACTAGCTTCATTTCGAGTAATTATATTTACGTAATATTCAAGTATGTAGCACAGTTTAGTTATTAGTCATTTATCAAGGTACAGTTCTATATACACATTTCGCGTCCTAATTATATATTCGCAACGTGCCGAGTATCGATTGACGAAGTCGCTCCCATATACACGTAAAAGCGACTATTCAGAAATATGAAAAATCTGACTTAGATATAATTGTACCGACCTATATATTCTATACTTGTTACGGCAACAGAAAATCAATACAAGTGAAAATGATCTTATTCAAGAACATTATTCAGTCAAATTTATTATTCTAAATTCTATCGAGCATTATCATATTGAACAATGTAATAAACTATTTTAAATCATAGTGCGCACTTCTTAATTAAAAATCCAAGAAAAATGTTACTTCATTACGTAGAGCATCATTAACAGTCACAAATACTTCGACCATAAGTGACCAGAATTACAAAATACCGTTATAAACGCCATACATACTCCATATATCATCAAAAGCCGATCACTCAACGTTGCGCGCGCTAGCGCCAAAGAGACAATTAAAAAATTCGTCATCGCTGCATTATCTCGAGTACACGTACAGTTATATATACACGCATAGACACTATTTTTTTCCGCTCTCGCACGTATATATACAACCGAGCTGTTAAGGAAGTCCGCTTACGTAAAAGAAGTTCAGGAATTTCACAGGCGACGTGAGTAATAATCCTCTCGATCGCGCGCGCCGAGAATCCGGCGTTTCTGATGCCTTTTTTATCTCTCTCCCTCGTATACCTACGTCCCTGCGGTCGTTTTGCTTATCTTATATATCGTGCGTTCGAAGAGTTTTTGAGTGAACGCGTGATCGAGGATGCGAATGACGCGTTTTATTGCGTGTGTATAATAAGAGATGGTTCGGAGGAGCGGATGATCAGCGTCCGTGGGAATTTTTAATTTTTTATCGGATGCCTGGGTTTTTCGAGGGTTTGATGAGAATGTTGTTGAGTTGTTGAGTTATATCCTTTAGTTTTAGTGATTTTATTTACCAATCTTCCATCGTGAAATCACACAAAGTGGTACTATTTTTAGAATTGAGGATTTTTACCTTCGCAAAAACCAGGTATCGAACAACATTCGATTTGTGAGTCAAACATAGAGAAATGTTTAAAGATATATTTTCTAACATTTTTTGTGTTTTTCTTTTCTTTTTAACGTACATGCATAAGACTGAATTTGAAATACAAATAGAGTTTTAAATTACCATTTGAACAGTTTACTTTAAAATTCATGTTATTTTAACGCAAGAAAAATATGACACAAAAAGGCAAACATTTTTATTTCTAATACGTTAAACCGGAAGCCTGCGACCCATTTGTAGTGTTAGATAAGATTCTCATAGTTTTTCATAGCGCAATGTGTAAGAAAGAATATTTATGAATGAAATGTACGTTCATTTGTAATTAAATATATTTTCATTCATTTATAAACAGTCTATTTGACGTTAGATATAAGCTTTAGCAATGTGTAATCAATTTAACATTCTATTTGTACGTTATTTATGATATTTTATTTATATTTGTCTGTTTGCAATATTTATTAGCAGATTCCAGTTATTTATAAATAGTGTTGTATAATTTGCACGATACTGACTTCAGTATTTATTCTAAATTATAATTGAAAATCATGAAATTATTTACTTTATACGTTACACTCACTGATTCTGATGAATGAATTCCTTTATGATGTTTTACTTTCTACAAGAGGATACTATGTAACAGTGGATTTTGTAATCACGTTATTAGTCATAACATCTCATAATCATGTTTGTTCGTAGAAGTTGTAAAAACATACACGTGATAAATTAAGTTGGTCTGTGTTCATGCTTGTTTCAACTGCGCTTATAGACGTAGGTACATCGAGGTGTACTCTTGAACAAAAATAAACTTTTAAAAGATCATGCTTGTACATACATTCGAATAAACCATAATGTTATATTAAATTTTTTACGAAATCTAGTCGCCAGAATTAGTTGTAGAATGAATTAAAATGTGAAATTTATATGGAGCCTCGCACATAACTCAAATCACTATCTAATATTTACAGAAGTTAAAAAATTACAAATATGAATAAAAACTTTTACCAAGTGAACTGAAAATTCACAATCATCAAATGAAATCAGATTTAATTTTTATTTCACTACTGAATCAATGCGTTTCCCAAAATTTCACGGAAACAATTCGCCATCCGAAATTACTCTCAATTATCTCGCGAAATTCCCTTCTCAATTACACCCACTTGCAGTGAAATCCCAGCCGCTCCTCCCACCCTTTGATCCTGTTTATTTCACCGACTACGCAGCTATATACGCTCTCGATCAAACAGTCGTGAGCGGAGTGGGTGTGCATGCATCCCCCTCTCTCTCTCTCTCTTTCTCTTATCTCGCTCAGTTGTCGCGGGGTCGAAATTACGCTTATATATGCGCGACGTATATAGAGAATATATATAGAAGCGCAGCTGAACCGAGCGACGCAGACGTATATATACACACGCCAGGAGAATGCAAAACGAGTTACGGAAAGGACCTGCCGCGGGATTTCTCGTGGGTTATACGTATATACATAGGTGCGACGCGCCACGTCTCATTTCCACGCGAGTGTATATCCTCTTATGCTAATTCGCTGTATAGTATATAGCCTTTCATTTGTCAGATGATGTTTGGGGATTCCGGGGGCGCGCGCACCCATGCTGTGTATTATACCTGCAGTATTGCAGCGAGGCGAAACGTGCTTTATGTCGTGAAAGTGAATTACCCGTTGAGAGGTTGAGACGCGGCTTGATTCGGTTGTGGATATACTCGTAGGTTATGGATATGCCGAATATACTCGGAGCTTTTTTATTCTTTCGTGCAATTGAGATTGTTGTTGAAACATTGATAATTATATAGGATTATATATAATATGTATATTGTATGGAAATAAGCATAAATGCACCTGAGACGGAATTGGTAAAGAATATTTTAATGTATTTGTAATATAAACGTAGGGTTTAGCTATAACTCTGAAAAAGTAAAAAGTATCTGTTACTAAAAAAGCACTAGATTTTTTTTTGCACAGTTACAGTTACTATAATAAGTATAAAAACTTGAGTAATTTAGGTACATATATTGAAAATGACAAGTTCAAAAAACTATACATGTAAAGTTTAAGTTACTTTAAAATAACCGGATCTAAAATTATTAAGTTGCTATAATAAATAGTCCTTATTATAACAAGCATTTATTTAACATTAAAATAAAAAAGTAAATTTGACTAAAAACTGTGATAGCCTCCAAGTAAATTCTATTTTACCAGAGTATTTTGTAACTATATCGCCATTCTGTTTTTTAGTAAAGCTTCACCGCAATATAATCTTTACGTATCTAACCAATTCACTATCAAATTTCAAATCATACCTACATCCATTAGATTGAAATTAAAAAAACAACGCTTTCCCTTCAACCATCCACTCTGCAAAAATGAATATTCATTTCAATATCGAATAGAAAATAAACTCTCCATAACGAAAGCTTCTCCCATCGCCCCAACTCCCAGAAGCATCATATATGCCACTTCCCACCCACTGAAATTCCATTTTTATAAAAAAAAAAAGAGAGAACATATATACCTACGCATGCAGTTGATCCCCGCGTTCGCGCTCTCAAAACGACGCTATTCCGCGAATACCTATACATTCATGAGTGTATGTGCTCGCGCCCACACATACATATAGGTGCACTGTATACATATGCATGTATAGCAGTGCACTGCGGGGCAGCAGATGGCGGCGCTGCGAAACCGTAAAATCACACGACGGTACACGTGCCTCAAGGTGCTTCCTCCATCAACGAATCACTAGAAATTGAGTAGTCGTCGTTGTCGTCGTCGTCATTGTTGCTGCACGCGTATATACGCTTCGCTCGCTAAGGGTTTCCCCCTGGTATGCGCAATGTGCCGTTTTGTTATTTGGGCCGAGAGACGAACGGTTATATACTGTGCATAGGTATATACATTTATGGCTGATTTGTCTGAAGCTTATGCATATTTCGCGTCCGTGAGTTTTATGCATATCTAAAAGTGGATAAATTAAAGTAATTGCTTGTCGAAGCTTAACATTACACAATATTTTATGAAATCTCCATTGTTGAATCAAAGTAAATATAATGATGGTGATGAATAAGATGACATAGTAGTATTTTCAAAATGTCAGTTCCGTAGCATCACCTGTATTATTTTCTATCATATTTCGTTTAGAAGATTTTGTCGTGTTTTGAAGTATCATCACAAAATATAATAGTTTGCTTGAATATCGATCTTCTAAGTTAGGTAAATCAAACAAATGGATTTCTTAATTAGTACACTGTTTAAATCGATACAGAGTTCGTGCCAATTTTAGGTATAATCTTTTTAAATTTAACCAAGAAAGTTATATTATATGACGAAATCCCAAAGAATGCATCTTTTTGGATCCAGCAATCGCAAAAAAAAATTGTAATGCTCGGGTTTATAAACCTCTCCATCTTGTTTTAGGGTCCAACTTATGAAGAAAAATGCATTTGAACAATGAAAATTGTCCATGTGACTATATTTTTCTGGCAAATTAAGTGTTTTATACAGTTTTTTATATATAGCAAAAAAAGGATTTTTCTACGCTGTTAATAACTGTGCACGCAAAGATGGAAACTTTTTTTTCTAAAGTATATAACAGTAGAAATACAGACCTTTAATTTGAGTTTTTGTTCGTTGAAAATGGAAGTTTCGGTGCAAAGTTATGACCAATTGAAAATAGTGTAATCTCAGAATGTGCAAGAAATGCAGTCCCCTGTCGGCTTCCCTACGAGTACTCTAAGTGCTGCTCTTTCGTTACCCACACTAGCTACATGCCCAGCCCACCCTAGTCTTCGAGATTTAATCACTCTGATAATGTTTGGCTTCCCGTATAGCTCGTGTATTTCTTGGTTATGTAAAATTCTCCATTCTTTAGTAATCTCATCTATTTTGCCCCCAAATATCTTTCTAAGGACTCTATTCTCAAATACTCTAAATCTATTTTCTTCCCGTTTGGTTAACGCCCACGTTTCGCATCCTTATAGAAGTACTGGCATTATGATTTTTCTATATATTTCTAATTTAGTCTTTCGCAATAGTAATCGTGATTTTAAATATCCCATGAAATATACAATATTACACCGTATATAAAAATACAACACCGTAACAAAATAACAAAATAAGATATCGACTTATTATCGTGATACCATAAGAACTTTAGAGCTAAGTAACTCTTTTATAAATTTCGAGATGTAAAAAAAAATCAACGACTTCACAAAGGAACTATTACATATTCTGTCTTATATATCCATTTATTTTTCACGTATATAGCGATTCCAAATGAATTTCGACGACTTTATGCACTACATATAACGTCAAAAACGTCTATAAAGCTGACACAACTCACCCCTAAAGTATCCCAAAGAAACACCCTAAGGATCAAGAAACGCAGATAGCCTAATTTCAGATTTACGATCACAAAAGTGTGCATCCTACGACGGAATCAGCCGGCACTCTCGAATACACACAGACCTTTTCAGCCTTCGTCTGCCTACGGCATGAATTTCTCCCGACTAGACGGCTGACTGGCCGCAGAGCCGGATTTCCATAAATTCATCCTTATCGAAGGCGTGTCGGCGTTATACGTGGGCTTAAAGGGCCGAGCTCGAAAGAGAGAGAAAGAGAGATAGAACTCGAAGAGCGAGAGATCGAATCTTATCGCGGATCAAGGCTCGGACCGGCCGCGACGAGCGCTTCAACCCTATATACACGACGAGTGAGCGTGGGCGTCTGCTATATCCGCACTGCGGGGTTTAGGTATATAAGCCTTATAGGCGCGCTCGTGCGACCGACGCCCGGGCGTAGAACGTGAAATAGGCACTCCGGTATTCCAGGGATAGACGGGGGGAAATAAGGCGCAAGGGACGCGTGATAATTTTATTTATGCGGCGTTACGTATGGATGTGCCTTGGGCGGCTCGTTACGGAATGGTTTATAAACGGTTTTGTTTCTGGATTTTCGTGTGTAACCTGTGGGTACGAACGCTGTATTATGTATATTGGGATGTCGCAGTTGCGGTTCGTTTGGGTGGGATGAAGATTATTGTCAGGGGTTTGAGGTGATTTGAAAACGATGTTGGGGATGCGAATGATAGGGATGGATTATGTAGAATGAAGAGGTATTATTATAGAGATATATGGTGGAATTATTGAAACATTGTGATTTTTGTACGAAATAATACATTATCATGATGTAGCTTAAATGATTTATTGTTATTATATTTTATACATTTTTTGTTGTGTCAATGTTTTAAAACTTTTAAAAGGTATTATATTACAACTTTTAGAAAAGCTTATTGTTATTGTTTGTATATTGTTTTAATATTTAACTATATAGATCAGTTAGTGTTACAAACAGAAGTAATGTTAGTTATTGTAAAACAATATTGGTGGCGAATATAATGATGTTAAATTGATAATAAATAAATATTTAATGTTAAAATGTTGAAAAGCAATAGGTACAGCACTACACTAAAAAAAGAAATTGCTTGATTTAAGTAAATGTGTTATCTTGAAATCAATTTACTTGACTTAAGAGATTGTTTACTAGACTTAACAAAATTGTTTTTAGTTAAAAATAATATTTATTTAGTTTTAAGTAAATTTTATCTTAACGAAAATTGGTTGTGATTAAATAAAGATTTTCTTGAATTACATTACAATCTCTTATATCTAAAAAATGATTTTCTTAAATACAAAAATCGATCATTTTGGACAAAAAAATATTTGCCTGTATCAAAAAGACGCATAATTAAAATTGATACGTTAACAAGAAAAAAATATTTACTCTAAACCAAGAAATATTTATTTCGAACAAAAATATATTCGCTTGATTTAAACAAGTCTTTTTTAGAAAATTGACGATAAGAACTAAAAAATTTTAAACGAATATTTTCTTAGTACAAGAATAATTTTTCTCAAATTTAAAAAGTAAGATGTTAAAATTTAAGATAGTAAAACTATCATTTATTTATTTAAATTAAGAATATAGATGATTTAAATGAAAATAATCCTTTTTTAAATGAACTAAATATTTCTTTGTAGTTATGTAAGAAAATATTTACTTTGAAGTAGCGAATAATTTGTTTAGTTTAAAACGTGACTTGTTCAATTACATAGACGGAAGTTATAAAATATTCATTTGATTTAAACATATGGTTGATTTAATACAAATTAATCCTGTTTATAAATAAATAAATGTTTGCTTACATTACGTTAAAAACCGCTGCCAATTCATTGGCACTTACTCAAACTAAATTAATTGCTCCAATATGAAGATTCTCCAAAGTAAATTAATTGCTCCAACATGAAATTTTTTGTTCATATAAATTACTTTTAAATTGCTATAGCTTTTCGAAATATAACCGATTAAACTAAAAATTACGTTTTCGAGTATAACAAAATAAGGGAAAGAGCCTATCTCAAATTTGCGGTTGTAAAAGATAGGTAATTTTTTAAGTCATATATTAGTCTGGATTATCACTATTTCTTGCTAAATCGTTTTAAAGTCTACGGCATTCAATTTTAAATGATGTAGTCTTTTGCTAAAAAGTGTTAATAAGATATTTCCTCTGTAAAAATCTAAGTAATATTACTTCTCAATTAGTTAAGTTACAGGTAGAAATACGTAGTTGAATGGCGAAGAATTACGTTTCAAATTGTAATGTTATTTTATCCGGGAATAATTTACAATAAATGAAGTGAATTTGTTGCGTCCAACATGGGTTAATTTATAATCTACGTTAGATATAGTAAATTTCCTAGCCGTTTTAGATTGGTCTCGAAAAAGTCTCGACATATAAGGTCTTGTCTTGGTCTTGAGAAGCCCTGTCTCGTATTGGTTTTATCTTGTCTTGAAGCCTTACTTTACTTATTAACTTTTATTTAATTTTTTAATATCAAACATGTTTAAAGTTTCTATGGTTATATTATCTATTCAGTGAAAAGATTGGAAATCATTTAGGCCAGTGTATATACATTGCCACATGTTGCAAATTCTTGGAATTATAAAGGGTTTCGTGCAAAGGCTTCGACTCTTTTAACATGTACTCGGTATTACTTATGCATATCATATTTAGAATGTATATTACAACTAGCTGCTTTATGGCAACAAAGCCGTTGCACCCGCTTAAAAAAAACTATATATATATATATATATATATATGATCACATATGGCTCGGATTTGCGGTCATTTATTTCAGTACCCTATACTGTATTGTAGAAGGAACCAAAAGGACTAAATTTTGAATAAATGTATCTTAAAATCTACATATGGTATAACGATCTGAAATTCTACAGAGTTGATCTTTGAAATAAATATTGCACACAATTTTAAAATATACTACAGAGTTTTGACTTTAGGTGATGACTACATTGAATTTAAATTGCTTAACACTTTAAGTCCTGGTGGGCTCTTTAGGACCAATACATTCCTCTTAGTTTTTTTTTAAAGATTTCTACGTAATAAACTCGAAATTATGTAATCTAAATACCGATCTCGTCAGGTGAGTCTAAGTTACTTTTGATCGCAAAATAGCCGAGAAAACAAAAAATTAAAAAAATATTATTGCTCATATCCAAATCCCAAGGCCTAATAATCATCCTTGAATTTTTTCAGAATTTTTTGACAATGATTTTGCTGTCTGGGACTTAGAGGGTTAAAGTATTGAGATTATCAAGATTTACCCGGAATATATAATTAACATTTTTTAGCAAAAGATTATATAATTTAAAATTGAATGCTGTAAACTTTAGTATGATTTACACAATAAACAGTGAAAATCCAGACTAATATGACTGACTTTGAAAATGAATGATTTTATTACGGCTTATAAAATAGATAAAAGTTAATATAAGAACTAAGACCTTAGAAGACTAAGCAACAAAAGACGAAACTATTTTTTTGAAAACCAACACAACACGTTCACACTATGTCAAGATTGCTTAGAGATTAAGAAAACATTTTCAAAAATATCATCTCGTCTTTATCTCGTGCAGCTTTATATATGCAGCAGCATCACTATTATAAATTTGACACAAAACAATAACCGTATTTTAATCTATTATTGCTTTAACCCACATATTTAAATTACAATACTATAAGTTTTTGTCTCAAGTAAATATTTATTAAATTGAAGTAAATTATTTATTTAAAAAACGGCCAAGAACGGTAGCGAAACCCGCAAGTCGTGAAAGTGGTCCCGAATTACCATATAAGGACCCTCTTAGTTTCAGCTTTTAATGTAGGTGGCGTAAACTACTGGCGTAGCATTGTTCTTGTATACTGCATAGCGTATAAGATATACAGCGATTGTACTATAATGCGATTATCTTGTAATAGTTATATAAGACTTAGGCATGTGATTGTCATCTAATTTTCAGATAACAAAGTAAATACTGTTTGATAAATAAATATTTATTTGAATCTAATAAATATATGTATCATAAAAAAGTAATCAACACAGAGAAAAGAAAAAAAATCAATTAAATATCTACTTCATAGATTAAAAATATTTTTTAAAAAACCGAAATTGACTATTTTTGTAGAAAATATTTATTTTATACCAAATTACTTTTGTTTAATTTAAGTAAGTAATTACTTCAGTCAACGAATTCAGATATTTAGGTACAACTATAAATGATCGAAACGAAATTAAAGCCGAGATTAATAAGAGACTTCATTCGGGTAATGCCTGCTTCTACGCTGTGAACAGATTACTTAAGTCAAAGCTACTGTCGAAAAATGTCAAAATAAGGATATATAGGACTATAATAATGCCGGTAATCTTGTATGGGTGCGAAACCTGGGCGCTCACTAAAGCGGAAGAAAATCGTTTTAGGGTATTTGAAAATAAGGTTCTGCGGAAAATATACGGGCCAAAGAAAGATGAGGAAACTGGGGAGTGGAGGAAACTGCACAATGACGAGCTACATAATTTGTACGCGTCACCAAATATTAACAGAATAATAAAATCACGGAGACTAAGATGGGCAGGGCACGTGGCACGAATGGGCGATGATCGTACAGCAGCGCGCATAATGAAAGGAAAACCGAAAGCAACGCGACCTCTTGGTAGACCTAGACGCAGATGGGAAGATAACGTAAAATCAGACGTAACTGAAATTGGGCGGGAAGGCGCGAAATGGATGGGGTTGGCACAAAATAGGGAAACGTGGAAGGCTTGCGTAGATGAGGCGATGAACTTTCGAGTTCGAAATGCCATTTAAAAAAAAAAAAAAATTACTTCAGTCAAATGAATATATATTTAATATAAAAGAAATTTTATTTACTTTAAGATCATATTACCTTCATTCAAATAAATACTTATTTCAATCAATTATTAATTATTTGATACTCAATCATTTTTGTTTAGTTTAAGTAAATAATTACTTTAGTTGAACAAATACTATTTTATATCAAACAATAATTGTGCTTTGAACTAAATTAATTTTTCTTTACTAATATTGAAAAACATATTTTTTTTAATCAATTAAAATTTGTTTGATTTTATCAATTTTATTTTCAGTGTATGAAAGAAAGAGATTTTAGCTAAATCGGCTACGCGTAAAGGTTGTGCATGTGATTTGGTCTCAAGTGCGTTTTCCCGAAAGAAGATCGTAAAAAAAGGGCCGGCGTTGGCGCTCTCGATAACAGCGGCAGCTTTGACTCTCGATAGGTTCAGACGTGTAACTATCAGGAAAAGCATCGGCTTTTAGCGTAAATGCGTCACAGGAATATATCGGCTAGGTATTTGAAGAAATATAATTTTGGAAGTTTAAACTGTGATCGAATTATTAATATCTCTTCTTGTGAATCCTGCTTTGTGCCGGAACAGTTAAAATATTTAAATATTTAATATTTCAAATTAAGTTTAGATAATATTATTATTATTGTACACTTAAGCAAAATCAAAATACATGCGAGAATTAGCTCGTCAATAAATCAATTCAATATATTCAATTTGATTGTGCAGCGATTACGAATATATATAGTTAACTGACATTCGATATTATTAGAGTTACATGAAACTAAATTTCAACGAGCGTGCACAAAATAGCATTGAAGCTAAAATGTTATTTCCATAAGGAATCCGATACTATAAAAGCTTATTTTATCATAAATTATCAACTGTATATTGTTTGTAGAATCAAGTATCATTTTAACAACATTTCATTTCATAATAGCAAATTACAATTTAACATTTTGTTTATGTTATATTTCACAGTATGTGCATGACGAAGTATATATATATATATATATATATATATATATATATATACTACTAAAATTACCTGATACATGTTATACCTATATGTTATATATAATAATCTAATATATATATATATATATATATATATATATATATATATATATATATATATATATATATATATATATATATATAACATATAGGTATAACATGTATCAGGTAATTTTAGGAAACTATTAATGAAAAGTATTAATAATAGTTAATTAAACAGGGAATATGAAATAAACCCAATTCTACTTGCAATGCTTAGCTACGTTCCTACTATCTATACTCACCATTTGTAATAATTTCTTATTACATGATATATTCTTTTAATTTACAAATATCTTAAAATGTACAAAAAGAAGTAACAAATCAACCTTGCAATTACATTTTCCATTCAATAAATTTTATTTTCAATTGAAACTCTCAACCAAAAGCACTCGATACCAAAAACCCCCACATTAAACCCCCCACCCCCATTAGGCAAATAAAGCACCATCCATCCCCCCTGAATTACACGCCTCCTTAAACCGCCGACCCTCGGCGTCGTCACCTCCTGCAAGTGCGCAAACGCCTCTCTGTTACTCCGACACCCTCGAAACCTCGCTCAACAACAGCGCAGCCAGCAACGGAGTTTCTGGAACAGAGTTCGGATACTCGTACTACACTTCCTTCCAGCAAGCCCGTGCACGTACATGCTGGAATTGATCGGGCGCGTCGCCCCGGGGGGGCGACTGCGATCGCGGTGCCGCCGCCTCGGCTGCATGTCCTCGCGAACACGCGAAAGTATAGGCGCCACAGGCCCTGTTGCATCTCCTGCGTGTGTATGTGTGTCTGCATGTACGCCCTGCTGTCTCTTGTATACGCTAACAGAAATTGTCTGCTTGTGTCTAGAGGAAGTTCCGCTTGAATAAATTCTTTTTGATTGTATCTTTTAGTCGCGAGGTTTTTAGTGCGATTGAAAAGAAGTAGGGAAAGTGGGTCGGTGTTTCGAAAAGGGTTTATAACTAGTAGTCGGATTATGTATTAAAGGAAAGAAGCGTTTTAAATATAGGACTTTTAAAGGTGGATCTAATAAAAGTATACTATCTGCTGTTAATGTTCTTATATCAATTAAATATTAATAATTATACCGTAGTAATTAATTATTTTGAATGTGCTACGTACGAATGTCTATCAAAAGGATTAAGGAAAACAAAAAGTTTACTTACCACAATACGCATTGTTTCCCTCCATGTGTATTTTTTAGATTTTAACCCCGCGACCTTTGAAATATCTTGTGTAATAAAAAGCTATTAAAACTCTTTCTTCGCTTAACGATTCTGAGGGCAAAACCGAATAGTCTCATCCAGAATGCGTAAATGTTATTTTTCTATATCAATTCGCATCATAGCTTTAAATCTTTAAATTACATAAACATCTACAAATTCATAAATTGAAATTAATTAACTGTTTTAATTGAAATATCTGTTGAATTACGCAGGAACTCTGGTTGCAGACTTACTCTCAATCAAATCCAAATATGTAATAATAATTGAATGCAGGAGAGTTACAAATTTATTGTTAACGGTTACTTAAATAGGTCACTTAAAAAATGTTTAAATTTTTTAGTTTATGGCAAAGAAAAGCTAAAATTATATGTAATATAAAAATATAATATCTTTAGTTTTATTATGCATTGGTATCTAAATACACGAATTAAAAGCTCATTAAAAATAAATGTCATTATATACTTCCACCAAACGTCATTATACTTCTGCCAAACATTCAAAATCGTATTTTTCTTAAAGCTTTCAGAATTTGCGTAACAAGGGCTTATAAAACCAACCGCACTTTCCGCTGAAATTCTAATTTAAACATTTTATACTTTCACGAAAACACCAATAATAAATAGGTGTACTGCGAACTAAAATCTAGGGAGTAAAAGGATCAAGATGATTTTCTTCAATATTTAAATGAATTCTTTTGTTACTTATTCTAATCACCCTCATCTGCCAGCACACAAATCGCGCAACTTGGCGGGAGGGCGCGCGCAACAGTCTTCTCTCTCTCTATCTCCCTCTCCCTCGGCTATATAAACATAGACTGCAGTGCACGATGGCAGGCGCGAGTTGTTGAAAACGAGTTGCGCGAGCAGCAGCAGCAGCTCGTTTGTGTCTACCTGCCTGCAGCGCGTGTTCATACTAAAGACAGTGCGTCAAGAGAGAGAGAGAGAGAGAGAGAGAGTGGGTACAGATAATGTGTCTATGCGGGAGAGCGGTACAGATTATCTTACGCGTTAATCATCCGGCGCTCGTCAATCATTTCGGCGCGTCCTTTGTAACGGGGGTTGCGGCGCGCGTTTTGCGGTAATCAGTCAATTAGCGTGTCCCCACTTCCCCGGTCGTTCGTTATGTATACTCTACTCTGGGCGCGCTTTTCCGCGAGTTGATTTAGCGATATGTGCAGTTGAGACGTCGCGTCGTGTGTGTGTAGATATACGTATACATATGCAGCGGGGGCTCTGTTATAAGTCGCTCGATTATCGCGCTGGCACGTTTCGCGTATATGGTTGATGCTATATAGAGGTGATGCACTGCGCGTTGTATGCACTCTCGGGGGGGAGGATATGTGTGTGCGTAACGAGCGCTGGAGTTCGAAGTGGGCGCGAGGTACACAAACGGGTATTAGCGGGTTAGCGGTGTAATGCGTTCGGTATTGTTTGGGGGGGATTGAATTTTTGGAATTTGTTGGGGAAGAGGATCGTGCATGTAAATGTAGTTCATTTTGAGTGTTATGAATATGTTCGTTGTTATTTTTTATTATTTTCTTTATTCATTTTAATATTGTTACGGAGTGACATAATATACAGTTTTAAATAAATAACCTTGTTAAATGAGAATTTGCAATATCCTAATTGATGAATTCCTTCAGATTTAAATGTTTAGTAGAATGTTTGTGAGGTTCGATTTGTATACGTCTAATGCGATTGGAAAAACAATTGAAAAGCGTTACGATGCAGCTTTAGCTGTTAATAATAATTCTGAATCAGTATCGCAGCATACATATGTATCAGCATTTTATCGATTGATTTTCTTATGATTAGTTTAATAAAGTTATGAAAAAGTCCAAATTTCCGAATTTACATATTATTATTCTCCTGCTGTGTAATACCGTTCTGTATGAAACAAATATCGTTGTAATATTTACGCTAATTCTTCCATATTTGCAAAGGAACATATACTGTATATTTTGTAATAATTTGGCAAAATTCATAAAGTATATCAATGAAAGGAAAAAGCCCATCTTGAGAAAAACATTATATAATAAAATGACTAGTTTTGCACAGTGAATAAGTAGTCAGGATTCCTATCTCACTGAGAAAAATGTGTTGCTCGAGTAGCCAGGTTCTGATTCAGTGAACCAAACTGTCTACTGCTGCTGCAACTAAACTTTTGTATTGCTCTTACAGCTACACTGCTTTGCAGCGACAAATATATAATGTGCGACATTATAGGTGCAACAGCCATACTACTGCTTTGATAGCAATATGTACAGTTGCTATAGCGCTACACCGAAATAGCTGTCATGTCAATTTAAAAGTATTGATGTGCGAGCGAATCGTTTTCCTAAATATACTATTATTATTGCTTCTTTTACTGGTTGATCATTACTATAAAATGAAAATGGGTAGGAGCTGAATCAAAAAAATAAATTGATACATTTCACGTAATCGTTTGCTACTACTGCTTTCGAATCACAGATTAGCATTCTAACTTTTATGAAAAAGATTAGCATTCTAACTTTCATGAAACATATTGAAATTGAACAATAGAAAATGCATTTTTAATTTAACTTTAAATGTTTGACTAATTACATGAAGTAAATTTAAGTACTAGCATTATGTTACGATTGGTAATGTTAAATTAAGTATATGTTAACACAGTATGTATAACAAAGATACATATTCGAATGAGAAGGCAAGTTCAGCCACTGTTACTAAAGCAAAACTTTTACCACTTTATAAACTAAACTAACTACTTTCCACTACCTTCAGTAAATCTTATAGAATATATCTCGCATAAAGTTCACATGTATAAGAATGTTTTTATAAATAACCTATTCACTTATACTCTCATTTAGAGTAAAAAAATATTACTCAAAATCTTTACCTTTTCACTTAAATAAAAAGTTATCATAAATTTAATGAACTTAAAATTGCTTTCTTACTGAACTAGCGCTACATATACTTAAATTAATTTAATATCATACGCTTCCAGTAATAGAGCGATACATTTTTCTTAATTTATTGCTTTTCACGCTTTCAATAACGATACCAGTTTCACATTATCACTTTAAAATCTAAAATACTAATACCAACTCATCCATCTAACACATACTTAACACCCTAATTCTATGATTTAACATCTATCACCAGATTTCATCTTCCATTCTGTTTCCTTATACATTTCATATATAACACGATCATATAATACGCTATATTCTCCGGGATTGGCTATCATACGCACGCTGTCGATAAAATAATCCACAGATATCCGTGCCGTAATCCTCTGATTCAAAGTAAAAGCACCGTATCAGCCTTCCTCGAATCGATCGAACTCCACAGATTGCCGTCGCGCGCGCAGAAAGGGTCTCTTACAGTCCAGGGCGAATATGCCCCCCCCCCCCTCCGCGGTCGAACTTCCAACGGGCCAACTTTAAGATTCGGTTTTCCGAATCGCGCGGTGTGGGGTTGCGGAGCGCGTGCCGTGTCGTCGTCTATACAGCGGTACAACTTTCCTGGATTCTCTGTTAGATGAATCCTGTCTCTCCCTCTCTCTCTCTCTCTCTCTCTCTCTCTCTTTCTTCTTTCGCCGAAGTTTTTTATAGACTGTACGGGTCTTGGGTTCCAGTGGATATACGAGGGAAGAGCGGTGAATCCGAATGTTTCTTGAGTGTCTTCGTAAGTCTTTTGGGCTGCCTGATAAACGTGTTGCTTTTTTGAAAGAGAGATAGATTTGTGACGGTGAGACTGGGATTTTGATTCTGAGATGTTTAGGAGATTGGTATAAATCTGGATGTACATGGGTGATTTTTAAGAATGTTACTATGATTAAATTTGGCGCCATCATAATTCTTATTTTATCAAATTTTGCAGTTTTTATAAGGTTTAATGTAGAATTTATGAAACTAAGTAGATTTTGGAGTCAATATTAGATGTATAAAACCTATAGGTATATTCTTATAATAGATATAAGATATACGATTTCGAATTTTGAACACGGGGTTTTCAACAACTTTCTACCTATTTTCGCAAAACGAACAACTTCTTGTGATACTTTGAACTGGAGGTATATGAAAAATTTTCATATATTCTTATAGTGGATATGATTCTTTTTCGTCTTGTGTTATATTGCACAAATATTTTAAAGCATTTTTTGAAAATAAAATACGACTGTAAACAACTTTAGTTAAATTTGTAAAATTGCTTATAGAAAGAAATCTGTTAAAGCAGTAATCAGCAGAAATTGTGGAGTACTTATTGCTCTACACTTTCTGTTTGTAAAGGGTTAATAGAATATATATTTATATGTGGTAACCGTGCTCTTCCGCATATATATATATATAACCGAAACATTCGCCCATGCAGCACGGGCACATTAAAGGGATCTCCGCGATAATTCCCACTTAATCTGACGAGTTTCCGCCTGCACGTGAATGTTAATCCCTGAATAGATAACCCAATTACGTAAGGTGCGCGAGTTGTTTTTTTTAAGAAACTTACGCCCTGAGATAAGGAGCGAGGGAAATTGAATTTCCGCAAAGTCACAACGTTAAGTTAACCGCATGAAGTTTGGAAATCAATTACCGGTTACTTGTATCGTATATTCTTTCACGTGATTAAAGGTTGAGAACTGATTATAGACTTCGACGTTGGCAAACTCATCGCTGTAATTTCTTATGCTAACTTTGTACATTGTTTAGTAAGCTGCATGTTGAAATTGAACGATAATATTGGTTGGATAATAAATTCGTATTGATTATGCGTTCTAACGGAAAATATGTTTAGGTAGTTTGTTCGAGACGATGATGATATAGATATTCTTGAAACTTAGACTAAATAGATCTTAACTGTTCTTTAACTTTTACTGATCTTCAACGTTATCAGATAAAGTAGAACACTATATATCTTTTTTCTGTAATTATTTTTCATATTATCACTTTTAAATATTCCGAATGAAATATTATTTAAAAATCTTATATTCTTTTGCACACAAAAATTACATCGATTATTCAACTCACGTTCAAAGACCACCTTGAATTACATTGTCAGCTATAAAGTTTAGAAAATTCATATCTCCTCTAATCTCGAATCCGAACGCAGCCCCTAATTTACAAAACAAATCACGCTCCACTGGCTCACCGAAAAAGCAAACAAATCCCAGATAAGACGCCAGGTGCCCGCGGATAATAATTCCAGGATCGAAGATTCTTCCCGCGCGCGCACAATACCCACAGCTCGAAAAGAATCAGCCACCATATCTACATTCGACATATATACACACATAAAACGCTCGCATAGATATACACATATTTTCCAGAGAGGCTGATCGAAGTATAGGTAAGCCGTACGGCTACAGCACAAGCGTTATTCGCCCTCTCGTTTGCAAATCGTTTTCGAATCATTGGCTCGCGTCGCGCATATACGTCCTTCCGTCCTTCTTCATACGCTCAAACGTAGAGACGTGCACACACCCTCTCGAGCTTTCTCTCGTCATCGTCCCTCGCTCTTTCTCTAAAAAGGCACACAAGCCGAAGAAAGCCCTTTCGAGGCCAAATGAGCCGTGAAATGTAGGGTCGCGGCCCCCCGATAAAACACTCGTCGGTAGGAGAGAAGTTCATCTCTCGGCCCGCGCCGCGCCCTTTTCGCATACACCGTGACTACATTGTTTTCTCCGCGCGTTTTTCCTTACTTTCTTCGTGTATGGGCGGTTATAATCGTGTTATTCCATTGGACTGCAGATATAGCGTGTTTATACAGAGGTGGTAAAATTGCCGGAAAGGGTAGAGCGAGGGAGGTGTATGTATAATAGTGATCGCGTGGCGTGTGGACGAAGTTTCGGCGGTATAGTTCGAGAAAGTATAACCTGGGCCGGGTGGAGCTGGGAAAAGGGGGAATGATGTTTGTTGTTTGGGGAATGTTCGTTTCGATCCGAGAATAAAGTTTTGGGGATGTTGAAGTACCTGTGAGTATAAGTTAACCATGGAATTAATATTTAAGTGGTCTGGTTAGAGCCATCGTATTACTACTCAATCATTCATTTTTAACACTGAGTTATTTCTTGCTAATAGTGATAAAATGTTTCTTTACAATAATTTAATACTTGTTGTAAAATATCTTATAAACAAATTCGATAAAATTAATTCTAGATATTACTAAAACAGCGTAGAACAAGAAAATCATTTCCAAAATAATTTGGCTTTATTTTTGTTAGAAATAAAAAAGGTTGATACACATTTTTAGGATCCAATATGTGTTGTACAGGACCCGAGGAAAGAAATTCACAACTTTTATTTGATTCGTAGGGTAAGAGTGGGTATTCCTGCGGACGCCCCGATTCCTGCGAATTTACAAAGTCGACATAAAATACTACTTTTTAGTAAATATTCCTTTAAAAATAATTTATTATCGCTTTAACTTTTGGGAATTTGCATGTGTATGGAAGAAAAAACCTATTTTCTTGTATTTATTTGTATAAATGCAGAAGTCAACCACAGTAATATACACAACGCCTAGGCTTGTATTACTGCGGGTCCTAACCTGGCAATTACATACAGTTATCGGCGCGCAGTAAATACATACCAGGCTGCAGTAACATAAACTAGCGACAGTGAATATTTCTAAAGCATTTATTAAAAAAATACACGTTCTGGAACCTTTCTTTTTTATGAATCGGTACTTGAAATTGTTAGATTAGATCTAGAAAAATAATCACATCATTACTTGTTCGTACTCGCAATATTTTCAACGCTAAACTTAACCTTACCGAAAATTCCGCAGTAATACGTAGTAAGAAAAGAGTTAAAATTGATTTTTATATTAAAATTGGAATAACTTGTTATTTTTACAAATATTTAATCACCGAAGATGGTGGTGGATAAATAATACACATAAAAATCACGTTACTTAGAAGAGCTAAAACTCTTTAAATTTGTATGTATTTTCCGTCATCATTTTCAATTGATAATACGTTTAGAATAAATTGTTATTTTTCTCAAAATTATGACGAAACGTATAGATACTATTTCTCACTTACTGAAATAATACATACTTATAGAATAGAAGCTCTACCATTTGAGAAATAAAAGTTCATTTAATTAAACTACATCTGCTAGATTCTAGATTTCATTTTCGGGTACAAACTCACCTCCCAATGTCCCATCGAAATCCTCTTCCCCGCGGGCGTGGACTCTCACCCTGGCGTATAACTTCCGGATGCCGCGCCGCCGAGCGAATTTTATTACCCCGAAGAAACGAGCAAAATGAAATTTCTAATAACGCTTCTCTGTCTCTCCTCCCATTCAGTATAAGGATTTCTTTGTAGACCCACGGCATACACACGGGACACACGCTGGTGTATAACGCGCCGTTCCGCACGGCGCTCATACCGGGTATATACGGCCAGAACGTGCGGGGTCGTATACGGTGCGCCCGACGGGCGAAATCGGAAAATTGGAAGGTAATTTTCGGAGAAAGAGAGAGAGAGAGAGAGAGAGAGAGAGAGAGAGCGCGCGACCGCGACAATCCGGGAATTCTCGCATGAATAAAAGAACGAGGGTTGGGTATACGAGGGAGAACGCAAAAAGGACATACCGGGGACACATACACCAGAAATAAGAAACCGATGGAATGGGGAAGGAGAGCCGGAATTGCGGTTTCTCCCGGGAAATAGGGGAAGGGGGAGGGAAAAAGCTGGAGTACTATTATACGAGATGAATGCCGAGGGAAGAAAAGCGCACTCGAACGAGAAAATAGAGTAAGTAATGAGATGGACCTCGAGCCTTGGAGATGTAAAAATACATCCGATATTCAGTATTAATGACGCTGTCCTTTTTTTAGCAGGGGAATTGGGAAAGAGCTTGATAACAATTTTTTTGTAATGAAAATCGATTGAGTTAATGACTATAATGTGAACATTGTGGTGATTGCGTACATTGGAAAAATGGGCTTTGATTTATCGCACATGAGAGATAATTTACAAAATAAAGTATATAAAAAATTGAAATCGTGGACGACTTGCTAAATAACGTCGCATAAATTTAAAGAAATATTATTTTTTAATACTTACAAAAGTTTTAATGCTTCGATTTTTATATGAGTCTTTTTTTTCAATCTAGGTTAAAAGTTCATTCTCGTTTATCTCAGCAAAATGATTTTATGGCTTGTAAAGGAATGTAATTATTTCTTTATCGCTGATTTCAACGTGTAATTGTGAAAACTGAATTAGGACTTTGACGTCTGCAAATGCGATGCTCTACACAATAATATTTTAATGATAACGAAAAATACTTTTTCTCAACACTTGCGTGAAAAGGGCCCTTTTGCATGCTCGCAAAACGAATGGAAAATTGAATATTCCGAGCGTCATTGCCGGAGCGGGAGGGAATGTACATTACCTCGAAAAGCTCTGAAAATTATTTTAAATTTTTCCAAAATTCTATTTTTTTCAAATTTTATTTTTTTCAAAATTCTATTTTTTTTTAAATTTTATTTTTTTCAAAATTTGAATTTTGTTCAAGATATAATTTTTTTTTCAAAATTTGAATTTTTTTCATAATTTTTAATTTTTAAAATTTTGTTTTAATTTTTTAGGTCTAGTGGATGACTCGAAATGCCCATTTCCCCATTCCCCTTGCATGCATTGAAAACGCCCTATTCACACACTTGTTAAAAAAAATACGACGTGTAACACGGGTGGAAGGGGCTTTTTCAGACTCGGATAATGATTTGAGCACCACTCTTGCTCAATCATCATCCTCGCTTAGCAAAAGTCAATTTTCCCCTCTAGTTGCGCAATGTACTATTCCAATATCTCATTATATAAAAAAGTAAATGTTCACTTATCATTAAATAAGATACATCGCGTCATACGGATGAGATAACGATACATGTATTTTGTCAACCATCATCCGCGCAAATATAGAAAATGGACGAGTCGATCATACTTACGGACGAGCATTTACGGCGACCTTCGGCACGAAATGAGAAAAATGTTCATTTTCCCCCGCTCTTTTTGTGCGTTCTTGCGACGCAACCGCGAAACGAAATGAAAAGGAAATGCGTTGTCCTTGAACGATGAAGTGCGCGGCTGCGGCGGCGGCATGCATTTCTCGAATCCTCTCGCCAAGAATACGTGTATACGTGAGTGCGTGCACGGAGAGATATCGAATTCCAGCGGTGTGAATCGGAATCCCCGCACTTACAAAGATTTCCACTTCTCCCGTGTGTGCCGATAGGAAAAAAAAAAGAAGGAATTGAAAGGCGTCGGCGGTAATCGCTTTGTGCGGTTTGTACTTTTTGCGAAAGAATGAAATCGATTCGTTTAATTATATATCGTTGGAACGTGGCTTGCGACCTCAAGTGCTGCAGACTGTGTGCGATGGAATTGTATTTTTGAGAAAAAGTGTCCTTATGTGCCTGCTTCTGCAAATGGACATTGGACATTTTATCGAAACTATTTTTGAAGAGTTTTTGAAGGAATGCTATATTTTGAAAATACTGTATTGTCAAATGCGTCGTTTCAGAAACTGACGTATCTCTGTAATCGATTGGGCTTTTTAGAAGATGTTTCAGCCTCAACATGGTTGATAATGCTGTTTCTATACAGTCGCAAAGCTTCCTCTTTGGGAATCAAAAGGAATACGAGAGAGGCTGCGTAGGGATTTATTCATAAGCTTTCGCGTCATACGTCTTTTCAAAATTTCCATATGTATGATGCATGTCATTGAATTATTTATAAACAGCATATAAATAGATTTTTATTGAATATTCTTAGACAACGTAGATCTAAATTATGGAAAATATGTTTATAAAGTGGAAAATATATGATACTAAGTAATGTTAGATCGTGCTTTATAGATTTATTTAATTAACATTTTGTTGATGTTGACATGCCAGCATGTTTTTAAAATCTGGCATATATTTTCCATTTTATACCATATAAATTTCGAGTTGCTGTAGGCCAAATTTATAAAATTCTTAATATCATAAGACGCTTGTTACTATTTTCATAAAGTCATTGCCATGGATTTAACCATCGTGGCAAGGTTTCATAAGGTCATTGTCATGGATTTAATCGTCGTATCAAGGTTTCATTGGCGTTTATAAAATTTGAGGTTATTTCAGAACAGTAAAAATATTAAAATTGTAGATTTATTTCAAAAAGCATATTTTATTAAACTCGTGTAATTTGAAACACTACTCCGTTTTATTAATCACATTTTTAAATAAATGATTTGCGATACATACATAATAACAAATTATTTTGTATTTATAAGTTTCATAAAATATGTGTATACAAAGTGTAAAGGTTATGTGGAAGTTAACGTTTTAAGTTACTTAATACTTACCTATGCATAAACTTAAAACCAATAAAAATGAACGATTCGTCGTGTTCATTAAATTGCTGTGATGTTTTAAAGGGGTCTGAAAGTTAATTAAAAATTCAAAACTCCCTCCTCCAATTTTACCGACTGAAAAGTGAATAATTGACTACATATCGCACCCACAGAACAATACTATGGTAACTGCGAAAGTGTCAATTTTGCGAGTCACAATGAAGACAATGGGTAGCAATAATCTTTTTCTTTTAATGATTTTGTAACTTCCTTGTTATGCACATAATTTAATTAAGCATAAGATTAGATATTTAAGCTGCTTTTAACAAAAAATACACTCATTAACATTTTTTAAAAATTTCATATTTACACACCCTTTTACCCCCTCAGTTCAGTAATATAATAAGATTCTCAAACTACCAAAATTCGCAACATAATATTCGTATACAAAATTCGTGCTCTAAAATCATTCTCATCCCTTAACGTTAATCCCACCCTTTCCCTACATCACTGCAAAAACCCCAGCGCACCCCTCCTCCAGAAAATTCCATTCCAACGATAATCCGCGTCGAGTTTAACATCGCTCGCAAGTATGTACTTCATCGCATACGAGTCGAGTGTCGTATATAGACCCCAGCTATAATACGCCGCGTCGCGTTGCAGCCTCCGCGTAATCGTTTTACGCGAGCGGTCGTGCGGGACAATTCCGCGTTAAATGCGCCGTCGTCGTCGTCGCCGTGTGCCGAGGAAACCGATATATATAGCTTCAGCACGGCGAAAAGAGAGGTACTAGAGAGGCGGCGACACTGAAATCGACGGCACTTCCGATAATACTGTTAACGCCTATGCGGGGCAGAGAGCGTGCGAGTGGTCGTTGTTGTTATCGTAGAGCAGTCTTTTCGGAGGAGAATACGTGTATGAAGGTATGTGTGGTTCTTGGGATTCGGGACAATGGGTAATTGCCATCGATGTCGATATGGTGTAGTGCCGCAGAGCGCCCAGGGAGATTTTTGTTCGCGTTGCGGTTCGTTGAGTGAGGTGATTTCGGAAGGTAGAGATTTATTTTGAGCGGATAAAACAGTTGAAGAGGAATTTTAGTTTGACAATTTTTTGTGGGTAAATGAATAAATTGTTGAATATATTATGGAAATTTGTTGTGTTTTAATTATTTGTACTGCTAAGCTATAGGGAGGATTTTTTCTTAAACATATTCACATAACAAGGAAATTTATTTATTATTTTTTTATTCACATAACAAGGAAATGTATTTATTATCTTTTTATTCACATATTAACATAATCAAGTAACGTTTGTACAGTTGCATAGCTCCAGCGACGCAATTTAAACATACAAATTTGTTTATATACTTTATTATATTTATAATAAGAAATTTCAAATAGATTTATCCGGATTTATCATTTTTTAAATTAAAAAAAATCTCTAATGGAACGTGATTAGATTTAGAATGAAAGAAAATTGTTTTGAACATTGAATTTGGTTTATAAATCAATATATTTTCGAAGTGATACAACCAAATTGATTTTTTTTCAATAAAAATATCATGATCAAATTGTTGAACAAAGTGAAGTTTTTATATTTCTTTAATATCTTTAAACAGAATTACAGTGAAAACTTAACTTTTTAAATTTTACAATAAATAAAGCACTTAAAAATTTTCATTCTTTTAAATTTACTAGGCTAATTTTTGATATTAAAGAATAACACAAAATATATAACATTATAATAGTTTGTAATGTAAACAGTGACGTCTTACATTGAATGTATAATGATACAAAAATAGAATCTGTGCTGAAGAATTGAATTTTATAACACTGGTCTGTGCACATGGTATTCTTATGTCTAAAGGCCGGTATCTTCTATTTTTAATTCTACTCAACAGACATTGAGTTATTTTAAACCCTTAGGATATTGAAACTATTTCAGAACAAAGAATAAAACAATGATCTGCGAGAGCCGTATAAGTTAATCCAATAGGTAAACACAACTTGTCTATACTTGTTATTAACATGTAAATTATTATTTCATTAAAATTACTTATATGATTTATTATTATTTCCAACATATTGTTAAATAAAGTTCTTTTTATAACCAACGATGTATATTTTTGCTACATAAAATAAAATGTTATATGCATTAACGACCTATAAAAGATATTAAAATATAAAAAATACGGTTTGGTATAACAGTTATCAACAAAAAACTAAACATATGAACAAGCAAAAGCTTTTTATTTATCGCCGTGCGCGAGTATCTACGTATTGCAAAACTCACTGACAGTAAAATTGTACAGATATGCAGTGACCTAAACAAACCGACAAGAAAATTCAAGACAAATATCGCACGTCAGCAGCACGCGAAAATACCCAAAACACAATATTTGATATACATAAAAACACAGTGTCCGCGACAGTTTCCGCGCATCTGTGAAGCATTGAAAAATCGCGCGAACGTCGAATCCTCTCTCCCTCTCGCCTCGCTCTTGAAAAATAAAGTCACTAATAAATAGCGCGACCGGTCGCACAAAAGGCCTCCAGCCACGATTTACCGTAACGTATATCTTCCTTTTTTCTCTTTCTTGCCATTGCTATCGAACCGCGATAAATAATGGATCCGCGCCGCGCGATAAGTGCGATTGCTTCTCGACTGGATGGCCGACGGTATTTTCTTCTTCCTTCCTGCTCTTTTTTTTTCATAAATCATGCGGAAAGGGACGGCGGACGCATTAAGCAGGCGCGACACTTTTGGATTTCCAATGTTTCCGCGTGCGAGTTCGCGTTTGATGTGTTCGGCGCAGTCTGGCGGCGTGCCAGGATACTCGGAGAGCCTTTATATATGCAAAAATAATTTGTACCTCTATTTCGGATTAATGCCCCGTATTATATACGCACCTGCACAGTGCACTGAGTAAGCGCCGAGTATTTTCCGTTTGATTTCAACTGAGGTTCTCGGTTTTTATTGCTACGCTTTCACGGTTGCTTATTTTCGGTTTGCGATCTTGTAAGATCATGAATATTTTTGTACATTTTTTTATTTCTTTTTACAAAGAAGAGCATTTATTTTAATTTTAAATTATTTAGCTACAGAATATTTATTTTTAAAATAAAGTTGTGATTCTAAAGATACAAGTTTTTCATGTTTAACTTTAAACTCAGTATTTTCTGAGAATCAATATTTAATAGATTGAAAGAAAGTTAAATAAATTGCTAATAGTAAGTTTTCATTGTATATTTAAATACCTTTCTATAATTTCTAAATCAAAGAGCTAATTTGAATTTTAATGAGCAAATGCACTTTATATGGAAATTTATTACTAAATTTACATACCTATCTCTATTTAAACATCGTACTTGTTATTTTATTATAATCATAACACAAAAGCGAAGATGCCTTCGGCTATCAGTAAAATCATACCGTAGCATGTTACCTTTCTTACGGAATATTTAGTTTGGCTTAGAAGTTTAAAGAAGCATTGTCTATCATAATTTATAATAATGCTTGATCTTTGGACCTTGAAATATTGTTTTGTTATTCTTATATACAATTTAATTAAAAGTATTCAAAATTTAAGAAGCGATATAATATGTTCTTCGGAAAAATGTTTTCATAAATGTTTTCTAGTGAATATATTATCTTTTAAAATTATATACAACCTTATTGTTATTAAAAATAAACAATAAATTATGAATTTTATTAATCCATGAATTAAACATAAGTAACATTTGAGATTTCATACAGCTTGTATAAACGTAAACTAGAATACGCCGGGCTTAGCGTAAAACTCAAGTTTGTTACATTTCACATTCTAAACATGTAAATATAATATTATTTTAATATACCTAAGTATGTTATTTCAGTACACTAGTATGTCACCAATTTCTCAATCTTCTAATTGAGTGCTTTAGTACAACTTTACAAATCCAAACTTCACTTACATATAATATATCGACCCCCAATACGAAGTCTAACACGTTTCACTATTTAACAAAATCATCTTATTCTCATGAGATGAAAACTGATGAAAATAACAAAGAAAATGTCCAACAAAGTACAAAAATATAATAATATATCGATAAAGTAAACACGTTGGTATAGTTTTGAAACCTCTGAACATAATGTTTTGTTTATAAACCTAAAATGAAATAGTGTCTTTCTTCGACATAACCATTGCATTCAAATTCTTAATTATTATTTCAAACATTCTCACATTCAACCAACAATCATCCAATTGTACGCGAAAACTTGATACCTTAAAAAAGTCGTGAGAATGCGCCGATTAGTACGCGACTCCCGAGATTTTGCATTCTCGTGAGCGATCGGCCCATAAATAAAGCAGCCACAGGCGAGAATCCATACTCCGCGCTATCGTCTCGATCCCCTCCTCTCCTGCATTCACACAACGACGTCGTCGCGACAGCGCTCCTTTAACGACGTACGCCCGCCCAACCCTGCGCGGAAAATCTTCGAGATAACGAGGGATAGACTCACCCGCGGCTCCTTACCTGAATTCCGCATTCGGATAATGCGCTCGCGACGAGTTTCTATTGAAAATCTCATTACTGCGCTGTTAAGACTGCTGAAAAATATTTAGAATGTTTTCCTTGAGAATCGAAAAGATTGTGGCGATGAAATTTCGACGGTCACTAAATATTTGTATTGATCTAAGGTGGAAAGTGAATAAATATTATACTTGAAGGAATGTACGTAGAGTAGGTGATCATATTACTGTCAGAAGTGCAATAACGTACATTTCGAATTATTATTGGGTTGACGATTTTTTGCATTAAGCTGTTGCTAGTCTACCTCCAATAGTCTCATTATTTCTGATAGTTGTCAGTGAATATTTAAGGATATTACTGTGGCATCACTTGCGGTTGATCGTATCCACAGTTGTCAGTTTATATACTACGAGGATGAGATGAGAAGTTGCCGACCTAACACATAAAGGTCGAAAACTACCATGATATAAACGTACCTTTTTACGATCGCACTCTGCGTTAGAAAATCTTATCTGAGAGTTTAACATCAAGTTGTTTGAATTTTACTTCCTGTAATGATCAATTTGTTTGTTTTGTAAGTAATAGAGAAAAGTAATAAAAACAGTCTGCTCCTTCATTTTCACAACTTGTCTCCATCAAATTTAATTTTGTTCCCAAACTTAAAAAAGTTCATGCTGGCTTTTTGCCGCGAATTTACACCTTGACTTCTTATGAGGTCGTTATTACAAACGTCTTTTTCGAAGAACTGGATGTTATGGGATATAATGATGGTATAAAAGCTTTTGAGCACCGCTAAAATGTATTAAGCTGCTAAGAGGGTAGGAGATAAAATTATTTTTTACTCAATATTTTACTGTTTTTGTCATACAATTAGGCTGGAAACGTTTCATTCTATCTCCGTGTATAACCTACCTTGGGACACTATTAGTTCCGATACTTCCCAAATATGTGCAGCAGTAGCGGTTTGAGTGTTTCAACTTCATTATGAAGGAAGTCTGTAGTTACAAAATTTTAAATTAAATGGTAGTTAAGGGGACCTAACCACCTTAGAATTACAAATAAATTGGTTATATGTTTTTAGGTGAGGATAAATTATTCATTATATATTAACTACTTTTTACGGTAAATTTCAACACTTTATTAAAATATAACGGAAAATTTATTTTTAAAATTATTTGATGGTCATTAGGTCTCTTTGTTTGGTTATAATACAACCTTGTATATTTCTTGCTCTGACGCAAGGTTTATAGGAGATAAACTGATCGGATTGGAGTTTTTGAGATTTTATAGTGTTCAAAATACATTACAATTAGGATATGAGTGTGGGAGTTTAAAAAACAAAATTATTGGCTAAAGTTATAGCATAGTTAAGCTATATTTTATGATAAAAATTTAAAAAAATTAAATAATTCAGGCTTAAACAAGTTGTAACTGTAGCCAATAATTTTGTTTTGTATATTTCCACATCCTAATTATATCTATTTTGAACACTATAAAACCTCAAAAACTGTAATCCGATCAGTTTGAGTCCCAAAACCTTGCGGCAGAGCAAGAAATATACAAGGTTGTATTATAGCTAAACATACAGACCTAACGACCATAAAAATAAATTAAAAATAAATTTTCCGTTATATTTTGATGAAATGTTGAAATTTATCGTAAAAAAGTAATTAATATACGATGAATAATTTATCCTCACCTAAAAACGTATAATCAATTTATTTCATATTTTTAAATGGTTAGGTACCCTTAACTACATATTAATTTAAAATTTTGCAACTATGGACTTCCTTCATAATGAAGTTGAAACATTCCAACCGCATTTTTCTTAATTTTTTTCTTGTTTTGTTTGTTTTCCCTCTCCTCAAATATATCTTAGCCAGTGCGTATATATCTGTAATAAATTATTATAATTTTTTCTATTTTTAAGAGAATGTATTTTTAAATTAGGTACTATTTTCTTTAAAAACTTCCCAAAGTAGGCGACACTTATGTATGTCAAATTGCAATTACTATAATTCTTTAACCATAATCAAACTATGTTACATTATATCCTAGCATTATAAGTTATCCATGGAGAAGTATAAAGTTTCGATCAACAAACAAAGATTTTATACACAAAAATTCTTAAATGTCCCAAAATAGGGCGATCCTTCCGTTTCCACTTGCAGCTTCCCCATAAACCACAAACGGAGCCGCTCTCTCCAATAATCCTCCCATCGACGATTTCTTCGTCTCAATTTATTCCCCGCCACTGCGCGGCATCTCGTCGCTCTACCGATCCTTTCTTCCTGGGCAGTCGTGCGTCGAGTGCGGGGGGAGGCCGGCAAGATTCGCGAGAGCGAACAAATGGAGGAGCCGCGCGCGAATCGATCCGCAAACGGCAGCTCGTTCTTCCGGGCGAGTGATTTTCTGCTCGCTCTCTCTCCTTCTCTCTCTCGTACAAGATCGGGAACCGAAGACAGCTCGCGGCGCTCCCTTCCTTTTCCTTGTCTACAGTGGGTTGGTTGTCAAAAGGTTCGATGAGTCTTGAAAACACGAAGGGCGGATATTCGATTCTTACTTGACCGCTCTATAATATATCTATATTTATATATTTCGATCACGAGGATTAAATGAGACGGCGTAATCGCGGTCGAGGCTTTAGGTACTATGATACTGCGGATGCTGAGCTTTGGAGAACAGTGGTCTCGATGTATTGGGGGATCGATGGAGGAAGTTTTTCGTAGATTGCATGTTTTTTGGGGGAAATTTGTGAGATTAGGGTTGGGTATTTTCTTTTTAATTTGGTTAATATCGTGATTATTTGAGAAGAGGTAAGATAGTTATAGTGCCTATATACGTGACTTTTCTTTCGAATCTAAGACAATTCAGATCATATTTTAAATTTAATATTATATACATGTTCTAAATAACGTTTAACACGTTATCTCTATACTGAGCTTGCTATTTTTTCTTTAATATACTATATTAATTAAATTACAGAATCTTTTCAAGCTTTTTATATAATTTTTTGTTTTCTAATAATTAATTAAAAATGACCCAACTACTTTAAGGGATTATAGCTAGTAATCAGAGCAAAAATTCACGATTCTTTTTGAACTGAAATAAATTTAATTTAAATAAACAATATTCTATGTCGAAATACATGTCTTGAAATACTTAGATTAATTTTTTCATGAGAAAATAATAAAAGATAACAGGTTGACAGCCAAAGTCCCAAAACGTTCATATGGGGTGAGCATGATATCTCGAAAACTACTTCACCGATCGATTTCAAATGTTGCACACTTATTTGTCATCACATTGGTCCGTACTTGAAGGAAGAATTTATTATTTTGATGAAAAATTTAGTTTTTATTCCACAAAAACCATAATATAAACGTGAAAAAATTGAGTATTTTTATAAAAATGCCACCATTTTTTATAAAATCAAAATTTTGCAAACCCTTCGTTCAATTACCGGCCAATGTGATGACAAAAAATTGTTTATTTAAATAAAATTTATTTTTGTTCAAAAAGAAGAAATTGGTAAATTTTTGCTCTGATTACTAGCTATAATCCCTTAATAATAAATGGGAAAGAAGTTCTACTTTTAATCTCAATTACATGCACCAACTACCTATAAGTCTTTTCAAATGCAACATTTTGAGAGAAAGAATGAAGTCATGATAAATAAAGTTATTTGTGTAAGTTTCGAAGTAGTTTCACTCGAGTTATGACAGATGTCTGTTCATAAGTATATATTTTATGCCGTTGATGTTAAAATTGAATACCTTTTAATATATCTTTTGCTACCTCCTAGAGGAAGCTTTGTGATTTTTCCTATATATTTGCATGTATTTATATATTAATTTGGCTTAATTATTATTAAAGTGTTGTTAAAAAATTAAAAACTATTCTACTAATATCTCTACTAAATTAAACAATCTGTCGCGCAAATTCCACTAGAGAAAAAGAAACAAGGAATAGAAAATCATATTTCTCGCGATTAGTAATTGAATCATTCGCATGAATCATCCGGAATAAACACCGTCTTCTTTCAATCGAATCACCCGCTATTACCACACTAGAAATGCCAAACGAGATTCCACCGCTGTCTCTTACAAAAGACCTTACGTAAAACTCCTATACCCCACTACTCGCTACACTGCAACGCAACTCTCTGTACATAACAAAAGCAATATACCTCGCGTCACCTCGGCCTTGCCATTACATATATAAACTTCCTCGTTCGCGCTCTGTATAAAGTCAACCTTACACACGACGAGATCGCACAAAATCTAGGAGCTATATCGCCGCGGCTCGCCGGTGTAAAACAGGCGTTCTCGCAGCTCCTTCCTTTTCCGCTTTAAACGAGTGAAAAGCAGAGAAAAAGAGAGACAGAGAGAGAGAGAGAGAGAGAGAGAGAGAGCGCGCGCCCTGATAACGCTTTTTTTACGATCGGCGCGCTGGCATCCGAAGGCCGCGCCTTGATGCTAGGATTGACAAAAGGATATACGTCGGCCGTTTTTACGAGCTGCGCGCGCGCCAGTAATTCGCGCGAGGATTTCTCGCCTTCTCTCGCGCTCTTTGATACCTTCCTCTTCCCGTTATCTTCGAGTTTATTGTTCCCCTGGCAGCGGGGTGGGATGTGTATTATGTATAGAGGGTTTGCGCAGCAAAGGTTGAAGCTGAATGAAGCGCTGTCGACGTGGTCTGTGTGTATATATACGCTGTCGAATTTAAATGTCAAGCGCAGATTCGTAAAATACGTATATGCAGGTGGGGTCGCGATGTGGCTGTGAAGTGCGCGATGCAGAGAAGTTGGACCCCAAGGATTCGAATATTTAACGTTTTTGCTTTTTGTGTATAGCGGGACATTCGTTATTACGATTTGTGGTTATACAGGAAGCGTATGAATTATATTATTTATTAAATGAAATTTGCATGTTTGATTGACATTGTGTTTTATTTTTTGTCAAAACCATAATATTTAACTTAAAATAAAAATTTACATGCGAATTTACATTTATTTACTAACGTGATGTACCTGCCGAAGAAATATTGTAGTATGCACATCTATAGATATAATACTTATTTAATTGTAGCAAAATCTTCGAATTGTATAAAATAAATGCAAAAAATTAATTTCAGATGATTAACATATTGTTAATTACAAAGAGGCACTACAATGCGCCTAATAATATTCACAAAAAATAGTGTATTTTACCTATAATAATTCCTAGTTATATAATATTTCTTGCCTGTTACAATAATTATGAATATAAAATTTAAGAGTAGATCATATGAGGAATATTTTCCGTATACCCTGAAAAGATACAACTACAGTTTCAAAAGTTCCTGTCCAAATTACCTTATAAAATAACACCTATCAAATGTGCACTCAAAATAACTACCAAGCGCTTCACCCAAAGACCCATTAAGAGAATAAACGCAGAGCTCCAAAGCTACCGCAACGCAACAACAAGCGCAATGCTGATCACCGTGTCTACCCCTTCTAAACCCGCGCCCCCACTGATCATCTCCCGCTTTATATAATCTGCGGCTGTCCGAGATGCGCTTTGTAATAACGCCGTTTCCCGCCCGCTACTGGCTGCCACCGCGTCGACGCATCCGACAGCGAATTGATTGCGAGAGCGCCTCGTTAAGCGCCAGGTATACGTGCGTGTGCGCGTTTGATCGTGGATTCTCACTCGCACTTGCGTCACGATTACGTTTGGGACGTGTATTTATCGCGGATACAGGCGAATGCTCCACGCGGAGGAGCGCGCCAGTGTCGGGGATGATGCGGGTAGTGGATTTTGATAAGAGTCCGGGGATGGGTTTGAGGTTTTGCGCATCGCAGAGGTCTAGTTTTCGAGATAACGGATTGGGTTGTTTGGAGTAAACAGTTTTGAGAATTTTTTTGAGAGAGAAAAATGTGGAATAATGGATTTTTTAATTAATAAATAAACGATGTAGTTGTGGTGTTTATACTCTAATTTGGTGAAAGGGATGGTTTTATTTTATTATTTTCTAAAAAAAACTATAGTTCGTTTTCAGTAATTTTTTAGTGTAATTATTCTGTTGAATTGTGAGAATAGAATTATCAAAGTTGTGTCTTCAAGTATGAAAAATTACAATTAGATTAAGGGAAAGTTGTAATTATATAGAGTGCCTTTTTCCCAAAATTGTGTTTTATAATATTCATGATGTTTTCATACACGCTGGATTATATAGGAACGTTCTGAAACTACCTATAGTGCTTTTTTATGTTTTTTCAAATTTATTGTCCTACTTTTTACTTCTTCTGAAAAATACATTCTTTTATAGTTTATTTAACAAAAAAAATATTTTTGAATAAGAGATAAACTAAACAAAGTAAAACCTAATTTATAAAATTATTGATATATAATTGACGTTGAAAGTAATTCTTTGTAAGTTTACGAGTGAAACATAATTCACATAAGGCATTTAATATATATGTATAATTTATTAACAATTAAAGGTCTTCAAGTGATAACTTTAATTTATCAGTTTAATACTGACTAATATAGTCAAAAACTTTTTTTATAGCTGTACAGAAAGTGTCAATTTAAACAAGTACAAATATACCGGATTCAAAATTTTTTATATATTTTTTCATCTCTACAATTTCAAAGCACCATCGGATCCAATCACCAATTCAATTATTTTTGCTCTCTCATTAAATTAACCTCCGACAATTTCCCCCTCGTTCCCACCCCTCTCGAGCCAAGCCCAAAACCTCCGAACGTCACGCAGCTTCAGCGCGATCAACCGCATCCCGAAATTTCAATTTATAGCATCGCTGCCACTGCTGGTACTGCGCCCGCATCGCAAAGTATATACACACACTGTGCAATCGCGCGCTCGCGCTCGAACCGACAACTTGCAGCGGGGAATTCGCGTTTGCAGCTGGCTGTGTTCCACTCGCCGATTGCGTCCCGCGACCGTCTATAGAGCTAATACATTTCTCACGAAAGACAGAGAGATGAGGTGTGCAGCGCGATTGATTCGCGTGCGAGTCTCGCGGGAGATTCGCCACACTGTTGGTCCGAGAGTATATATATTAGAGGTATAGTAGGATGATTATTCTTTTCCGGCGAGGTGCGCCCGACGTTTACACGGCTAGCGCGTCGTGTAAGTATATGTATAAGAAGTAGCTCGAGTGACCGATGGCTTCGGGATGGTGTTGGTGTTGGTTGCGTGGGGAATCGAGGCGTTAGATGAGAGATTTTGGGAGAGTGTTAGGGTAGGAGGTTGAATATTGATGATGAAGTAGGAAAAATGGACGAATTTGATGTTTAATGAGTGCATTTGTCAAGTACTTGAAGTTCATAGATTTGTCTGCGTTTCTTCAGTTAACGGTACTTTATATTAAATTTAAATTTTGTTCTCGAATTTTTTCGATAAGCGATGTTTTTGATTTCATAGATGTTCAATGTGATTATAAAATTCAATGGCGCAAGTTGTTAATTTCTGATAAAATTACGGTAATATATCTATAATATATCTAGCCTAGATTAAATCTTGCAAATGAATGTAAATATTTACATAAAAGTACACATTTTTTTTATTGATTTGGATACAATTTGGCCCTACTACGGTAAACCTAATACGGTAAACTACAATGTGTAGCAATGTTTAAAACTTTAAAATTTTTTGTTGATTTTCGTTCTCTGTCTTATTTTCAATGAAGATCGCAAGAAATAACTTTTTCTCAAAAAAGTAATGAGTTTCATAATTTGTTTATTAAAAATTTAGAAAATGTACTTACTCCCTTGCACATTTTTTACATTCTACTAGATTTAAGACACCATAAATGAATAAGTATAAACCGTATAAATAAAACAGCTATGATTAACCTTCAATTACAGCGCTTCATGGAAATTACAAATTTGACAGGGGGGGAGGCGGTGTACACCACCCCGCACTATTCTTTTTCACGCAACATTTCAACAATCATATACTTTCTCAATAAAAAATTCAAGGTAATTTTCAAGGCTTTCAGAAGATAGGCGAATTATTTCCATGTTAGATTTTTCAATTAGACATGGCGAAATAAATACTGATTTTATTCCGATTAATGACTTGAAATGAAAATCGAATTTTCCTGGGGTTGTACACACCCGAGTTGTAATTGAGGGTTAAGAAAATTAAAGAACACAATTGAAGAGCAAATAAGTGTTAACTGGGTTACACATACTAGGAGAGTATCATACCTCCTGATCATGAATTTTGACGAGATTTTGTGATATGACTTGGTATCTAGAAATGATGACTATCACTAGTAAGAGTGATTAACGTGTTCCTAATCTCAAGATACAGCTCAAGATTAGGACCACGTTAATCACTCTTATTAGTCAAGTCCTCACTTCTAAGTACCAAAACACATATCTCAAAGACTCATCAAAATGCATGATCCGGAGGTATAATACTCTCCAAGCAAGCTGTACTACAAAGGGTTATGGCCTCACTAGAATTTTACGCCAGCCATTTTTTTTTGGAAAAACATAATATTTCAGGAGTATTTTAAAAGTAGGAGTAATCAATTGTCACATTGAGTTATTGATTATATTTGACAAATGTTTGTCAATTGATATACAGATTTGATTTTTAAGCTATCTGAACGAGATAGTTTATGTTTCTAAATTTGTATGTACTCGGGAGGCATTACATTTTGCCGTAGGAAAGTTTTTGAGTATCTAACTTCAAAGACAAAATGCTAAACCTTAAAATACGTATTCATTATTTAAATTTTATTTAGGTTGGATTCTTTAAATCATAATGTTTAATATACATGCACATACTTATTAAAAAATTAATTTCTTAACAAATATTTTTATTTTCTGTTACAGGTGAGTTCTACGATCTTAACGCATTAATCACAGTGGGTTCACATTGTACCGTAAGTAAGGGTGTCCTCATGAGTAGGGATATCATACAGCAACGTACGAAAATTAAGTATAAAAGTTTAAGATCACATTACTTTTTAATAAACCAAACCTAAGAAATCAATTTCTTTTCGATAAATGGAAAATGTGATTTCTTGCATTATCCTCCCACAGAATCAGTATTATAAATAAACATTCTTACGTGGTGAAACATAAAGTAAAAAGTAATCAGTTAAAAAAGTTTGCAAAAAATTGCGAAACTCCGTATATTTACTTGGATTAAAGTAGATAATTCAGCGGATTTTATCAAGCTTTAATGAGTTAGCAAGCAGGCTAAAGTTCACCTTGGTTCGCGCGCGTTGCTTTTTTTTATCGTGGCTATAGTGAATGGGCATTCAATTCAGAATGTGAACCCGATAATAATCCTATTCAGCACTTTAATTTGTTTCCCCAGATTTACGCAGTTTATTGCCTTCTTTTATTATTTTTTAAATAAATTATTTCACATTTCATTTTAGTTTTAACTCGATAAAATGTTAATAATTTAGTTGCAATAAACAGGGGACTTATTTTTTTCTCAAAATAGAATGAAAACAAAAATTTCGTTAAAGGTTTATTATAATTGTGGCAATTCTTTTTTTAATCGAAACGTTATCTGTTATTCCTATTATATGCAGCTTATATGTTTTTCGAAATTGAAACGAATAAAAAAATCTGTTGTATTAATCAAGTATAATTTATTAAATCTTAAATACATATATTAATTCATAATTTGATTGATGCTTATTAAAATTTATACTGTTAAACACCTGTTCTCTCTCCAACCGACGAAACCCGATAAATTTATTTCAACTAAATGCCCACCAATCACCAAATCAACCTCCAACCGCGACGTTTTCACACATTGATTTGATTCATCGCCACCATCACGAGCTCTTAACCTAAATTCCCTCGTATACACTCGTACATCATACTCCTCGCTCGCCTGCGTCCCAGCCACCTTCAATTGATGTCTTATAATACCCACCGCCGTCAGCGCTCGCAACTAACGAACGATGCTGTAACGAAAGGAAAAAAAAAAAATTCCCCATGCCACATGGCGCTCGACCTTCCACGCGCGCTGACCGCCTAATCAATACAGATTGCTCTCCTCGTTGCGAAGCGACTCACCTCTCGCATAACGCGTCAGCCTCGATATGTGTCCACTGTCACACGATACGCCAGCGGAGCGTCTCCAAACCCCCTTGATACTTGTCAATAAAAAAAAGCTTTTAAACTGTCGGAATTCGGGGGGTGGCAGCCTCGGCCAAATATTTGGCAACGCGCGATTGTTATCGACTACCACGTACGTATATACACACACGCGCACACACATAGATATATCGATCGACTACTTAGCGCAAAGTGCATCACGTCGTCGAGGCAATAATAAAAGCCTGGCGCGCGATTTACAAATGTGCGCGATCACGTAACGTCCATAACTCGCGCGCTTGCGGGTGCGAAATGTTTGCGCTGCGTGGGAGGGGAATATAAGGGGGCTAACGGGCGCCCGAGTGTTTATACGTAAGAGCGTGAGAGCTTGCGAGGCGCAGGCTTTTCCGGCGAGGAAACGCGATGCCAGGCACGTATGGCGAAGCAGCCGCCGCCGCTGCATTGTGTATATACCAGGGCTTTTTAGCTCGGCGTCACGTTATTATACCTTGAATCGTCGACTTTGCTTCGTTTGGGATTCAATGTTTCGTCTGCTCGTATTGTGTGAGTGTGTATATCGCGCCGGATTTGTTGTGCGCTAATGTAATCGTTTATCGAGATGTGCTTTTGGGTGAGTCTAATGGATGGGTTGTTTTTTTAGGAATGTAGAAATAATAACAATTTGCGGGGATTTTTAATCACATTTATTTGTATTATCGGAAGCAAAGCACACTAACATTGAGAATATACAATTTTATGTGTGTTTAAATATACGAAGTAATACAAAGGATTCTTGACAATAAAGTTTTTAATTATTAGGAACAGACGGAGTTTAATAACAGCTATAGCGCCAATTTTAACTATTAACATAGAACGGCCAAAATCAAGATTATAACGCGGGCGGCCCGTGGAGTCGCTTTCGGCCTCAGACTTACTTCTTTTAAATCAAAAGCAAAATAAGCAAAACGGTGTAAAGATAAATTTTCGAAGGTGCAGATTTCGAATCTGAACTCAATTTCTTAAAATAGCGGTCATGTTAAGAGAAATTTTAATTATTTTGTGTACGTAAGAAAGTGGGACTCTAGATGTCGCTAAATTCAAATTCGAGATAAAATTTGTAAAATCAACAAAGTGTTTAAGATTGAAGATACTCACTCTCCGCATGCAATTTTCGAAATGATTTTAACTTCTATCTTAAGCGATTATATACTTTCAGTAAGGCGTATATTATTACAATTTTAAAAATTCTCTATTATAAAGTTTCATTTATATGAATATAATTATAGTAGACTCTCGAAGCAAATTAAAAATTTTTAAACAATTTTAGTAAAATACCTCTCTAAGAACTATGAAGCACAAACTATTATTCAATTTTTGTAATACATAAGAAATTTCTTAGTATCAGGTTCATTACGAGTTAATAAAAAAATTCTTTGAAAGAAAAATACTATACTTAACGTAAAATCAGCGTTTCAGTCTTGAGATTGTCAGTGAGAAATCGTTAATAGTACGATATTAACAATTTCTTTTATAAAATCGTAAAGACTTTTGGTGCATGAGACGTGCAACTAGCATTTACAGATAAGAAGGTAACTATTTGATACTTATTTCTGGTAATCGAAGGTTTCAAAGTAAATGTAACATTTGACAGCTGTTTCACTAAATCAAAGGTTTCAGAGTGAATGAAACGTTTGATGCTTGTTTCTCCTATACAAAGGTTTCAGAGTAAATGAAACATTTGACGGTGGCTTCACCAAGTCAAAGGTTTCAAAGTAAATGTATCTGTACATAGAATGATTAAAGTAACGTAAAGCTTCTAATATTCGATTTTAATAATTTATAATGATTATGATATTTATAAATCGATATTTAAAAGCTAAGTCATAATTAAAGTGAACCTCATCGCTAAGGATTATAAAAAGAAAAGAATTATTTTAATTCAACTTTATTTCTTAGAAATATTGTAGTAATTCAATATCTAAGGCTCAATAAGAAAATATTTTTTTTTACAAAAAATAACTTACTTAACATAAAGTTTAATAATATTCTGTAAAAAGCTTATAAAACGCTAGTTTTGTACAGTTTCTAAGCATTTTTGTTTAAATTTTTTTCTAGTAAATAATAGTCTATTATTAATAAAAGACATATATTGTTTATGAAAAAAGTACTAATGTTTTTTGCAGATATCATATATTGGAATCTCTTCAAATATGTTGTTTAATGATTTATTAAGTATTAATTTGAATCTGTGAATTCATTGATAACAGTTATTTAAACATTTTAGAACTGATTGCTAGCAAGATAACTAAATATGTAGTAAATATTTAATAAATAAAATAGTTTATTTTCAAAATCTGAATTATGATCACAATTTTCTTAAAATTATGCGACTGTTCGTATGGAACGCGTTTCCAATAATTCGACCAACTTTTCCACTTCTCAACAATATCTCTCTTTTAAATCCTCTTAAAAATATTGCCAACCACCCAACAATTTCTCCTCTCGCGAGTACTGTAGCTGTAAAACAGCGAGCTTGCGCGAAGGTACCTCTCGGAAATAAACAGAAGTGCACAGCGTGCAAGTATCACATAAGCTACTAACAGTGCAAGTGCGCAAGCTCTCTCTCTCTCTCTCTCCTTCTTTCTTTCTTTCTTTCTTTCTTTCTTACAAGAACTGACTATAACTCTACGACGTAAAGGCAGATAGCATGCGAGAGAGAGAGAGAGAGAGAGAAAGAGAGAGAGAGAGAGAGAGAGAGAGAGAGAGAGAGAGAGAAGAGAAGGGCGCGAGGGAGAAGGTGCGGGATAATTACGAGCGGTCTGGCGCAGCGCCAGGGTGTAGAGCGACCGCCTGTTGGACCCCACATGCGAGCGCCATTTACCGACTTGTATACGACCACCGCACTGCCGACGACGATGTTTGCGCGCGCGAGAGAAGGATCATCAATCGTGTTTTTTGCCGCGCCAAGCTTGCGCATCACGTATAAGCCGTTACGAGTGGGTATATATACTACAAATACGCAGGTAGGCGCAGTCAGCTCTCGGGACGGTTAATTAACGAATCGATTAGCCATTGTCGTCCAATTATTTTGGCCTTAACGAGATGCCTGGCGTTGAATTCAACAATGAATGCCTGGCCGCGTTGCGACGCGCACCGCCGGGGCGCTTGCTGATGTGTATAATCGGGGGCTATTTTTGGGATGCTAGGATGGTTATGAGATCGTTGGCTTGTGCGCTCGACCGATTTGGATGTATACGTTGATACAATGCGATGCTTTGAATGGTGCATTTTGAGCATTGCAAAATTTTATTAAGATGTAAAGTGGGTTTTGGGCTGGGAATTCGGAGTAATACTTGGTAATGTGATGTAAATAGTTTATAGATTGACTTTCTTAGGTGATAGAGAAAAAACTTTTGATGGATGTTGTAACGACAGAAGAAGGGTCGTAGAGCAAAAAGTTCAGTTTATAAATAAAACTTTGGATTGATCGTCACGAACTATTTTTGTTTGTTATGTGCCAATATTTTTATTAGGTATATGGCAAATAAAAATACTTTGTGGCGATCAATCTAGTGTTTCGTTTATCAATAATTTTCAACAAAAAATACAGTCTTTTCACTGTAAAAGTTTCAGTTTGAAAGATGGATGTTGAGACACATAATTCTCATCATTTAGAGCCTAGTAAAAACGTTAAATGAAAAAAATATCCATCTTAACAAAAAGTTGAATGAAAGGTTGATGCGTTACAATAATATATCAATGGAAATAGTAATAGTACATAGGGATTCTAGTAGTATAATTCGGTATTTTAACTTTTCCTTTTACTCATTTAGTATAGAGTTTAAATTTTAAAAGTTAAAGTTATAGTAGAATACATATATTTAATATAAAATGAACGCACGTAAAATATCGCACATTAAGAACAAGACTCATAACAACCCAAACGTCTTGTTTTGAACTATTACAACGATTAAATACTATCGCTCAAACTTATTTCTATTGATTTTCAAGGTAAAGGTTGATTATTTTTTTATTTATAAGTAGCTTATGTACTAAAATCAAGTTAAACAAAATTTAAGTCATCATAGTCTTTTCCTGAGAATTTAAAATAATATTAAAATCAATGCTAAAATTTATAAGAATAATAGTGATAATATTATTTAAAATAAGTGAAATATTTTTGAGTTATGCAAGAAAGTAAAATATATTAAAAAGCTGAATGTTTGTACTGAAAACACTTTTCAAAATCCTAGATTTGTGATTCTTACAACCACGTTTCATTCTATTTTCATCTTTTATATCTTTTCCGTGTACTTTGACGAAAGAGCGCAGAAATAACGAGCACATGTGCCGCCGACTCTGTTTTCTTTTTAACGTTCTGTTTTTACGGTATGCAGATCGCAATGGAAATGATATTCGGTTGAAGACGTGCCAAGAGTGAGATATCCGATTTTGGCATAGAAACTCCGGCGAAGAATAATTCTGCATTATCGAGGGATGCATTTTCAGCATCGAAAGCAGTTTTCAGAAACACTTATGCAAAGCTCGACCGTCCGTGATAGCCTTTTGATACTGGTTATTCTTTTTTTATTACAACGAATCTACCTAAAAGTTTTGAAGAAGCCGCGCAGTTTTATAATAGTTTGAAACTGATAACTTGAAAATTCATTCCCACGCAGTTACAAAATATAAAAAAAACGGTATTCTTATTAAAACTTGTAACATTGTATAGGTAAATTTATTGAGCTATAAAATACAAAGTAGATCATTTATTTTAGTATCATCACGTATTTTAAAAAGTATTATAAACACTTTTTCGTGAAGAAAAAAGAAAGGTTCTTCCTCCATTACACCGTGTTTTCGGCCTGGCACTGGGTATACGCAGCTTCGTAAATCAAGTGCGCCCTTACCTCGACGGGGGGCGGATCACCGTAATTTTTCCCGCCGACGAGTATCGCCTTCGTAACAACGTCTCTTACTCGCCGGAATCGCCGCCTTCATCGCCGCACACTCAGCTCTAAGCAGCCTCTTCTTCGTCTTTTCATGAAAAATAATGTTTAATTAAATGAGAAATAGGAGGATTTTTCTTTGTTTATATTTATTTCTGCTGATCGCTTCATTAGTAAGGATTCTTTAAAAAAAAGAATCTTCTTTCTTCAGTGAACTGAAATTTAAAACTTTTTTCATCTATTTTGCATGGTCGAATTTTACGCTTTCTTTTTAGTGCCTATATTTAATAGAATATTTGTAATTTTTATGTACTTTGGACGATAAATGGTAAAAGGCATAAACGTTACAGAGAAAAAGTTGCACAGTAATTTGCATCCAAATTAGTATCTAGCTAACATCATGAATAAAATGATTAACGTTTTATTAGAAAACAGCATGAAGCATTGAAAACATGATAAAGGAAAGTTCAATACATTTGAAAATATACGGTAAAACGTATTTTTTTCAATTTTCATCAAAGTTCAGCCAATAAAATAGATGTGAAAGGGTCGTATCTTTTGAATCCATTTTTGCTCCGAAAATAAAAGTGGAACTGCATTGAAATTTAACCAGAGATGATTCGTAAAAATGTATTTTCAAAATGGGTTAAAAAGTTTTTATGAATCCTTCTTACATATTTTAAAACATAATAAGTCATCTATTTTTAAAATGTTAATCGCAATTCCATCATATTTGTCAGAGAATGGTATTGTCAAAATATTGTAACTTATCATGTTGTGAATGTTAATACTTTCACATATTCTTAAGTAATAAAATACACGAATGAACTAATAAATAATTGCATAATACACGCGATCTAATTTAACAAAAACAAGAAAAAGCATTGAACTCCCATCTACAAAACTTACTTCAAGCCACACTTCTAAGTAAGCAACACATAAATAAAACCTACTTCATCAAGCTCCCCACTTCGTTAACGCAATTAAAGACTATCGACCTCACCGTGAAAAACATTCCGATCTCCATCACGAATTCATCAGCTCCCCAAGATAAGTCTCCTAAATCAATTACGCGATCCGCCCAAAGAGTATATACCCCACCGTTATACGCCTCCTCGACAAAGTGAAAAGTTAATGCCGTGAATCGGTTATGAAGCCAGCACCAGCTGAGCTCACTATACAGATTATTAAGCTTCGGCGCGTGCATGAGCGCCATGCGACTTACGGCTTGGAATGCCAAATGAATTTACCACGTGCGTCTCTCTCTCTCTCTCTCTCTCTCTCTCTCCGAGACAGCGAGGCGCGCGACAATTTTCGTTAGTTGCACAGACAGAGGGGAATTATTATACGCGAGCTCTTCGAGAATCCAATATTCGCGAGCGTCGCAGCGGTGTGCAAAAAGGCCATTCGTTTGAGTTTGTTTGACGAGTTTGCAGGCATACGCATCTTCGTAATTGCTTTCGCGCGTTGTCGCACGGTTTTTACGCGTGTGGAGCTTAATCAAGCCGAGCCGCGTGCGCGCGAACTAGTTTTGCTGACGAAAGTTGGGGTTGGTGTATATAAGCCGTGTGCAAAAAGTGCACGTGTGCGGGAATATGCGTCGCCTTGCGTTCGCGTTTGATTAGTTTTTTGATGAGGAGTGCCGCGCGGCGTGCTGCACCGAGGCTACCAAGTGTCGCGATTGCGTATTCCGTTTGAGAGAGTTTTAAATGTCAATTAGCTAGAGCATGCACAGACGGAATAATTAGGGGAGGAGGGAGGGATGGACTTCTGTGAAGTTTTGATTATGTTCATCAATCCGTTAAAGCTAATGATATTTTCGCATTGAGTTTTGTGGTTCGCGAATTATACAGATTTTATCGTAGTGTTTTATGCGTTAGTAACGCGTTAGTTTAGTGCGTTAGTATAAGAAAGTATATAAAAGCGTGATTTTGGCCGCAGTAATTATCCTTTTTACAATGAATTTTAGAATATTATGATTTTGTAGATGTGTAACAATAATATTGTTACACCTAATAATTATAGATTACAATCCCTGATTCTTTTACCCTAACATTTATTTAACCGCTTTCATATCCAAATTATTTTCTAAAAATCAGATTTTGTCTACAAAAAATATATTGTAAAAAATAATTCATACAAAAAACGTTTTTCGCTTAATAATATATGTTCTATGAGCATATTATAGAATGTAACTATTTCTGAGAGTTATTACATAAATTATATAGGAATTGCATAAATGCAATATTGTTTTATTGCCATATGGTTGCAACGGGAATGAAAGGGTTGACGATAGAAATGCAAATTTTTAATGATATAATGTCTTTGTATTTTGGTATAATTAATTAAAAATGTACAAATTTGAGTAGCTTTTCAAAACTGTAACACACTCGGGATTGAGTATCTAAATAAAATAGTGAATGTAACCTATTAGTGCCGCGTTACCTATACAAGAACTATTGTGATCAGTTTGCATTATATATTTGTAAATAAACTGTGATCAAGAATTTAGTCAGAGATTTTTTTTAGAAAACATGTTTTGTACAATTTTTGCTGCATGTTTCTATTTATTTTAAAGCACAAGCAGGTTATATTAATATAGATTCATACGTATTCTCTATTAGGATGCATCCGCCATATTCCCTTTCTTAATTACTGAATCTCATATATACGGTTCAAATTTTTCTTTAGCAAGAGTTAAATTACTTTTTTTAATTTCTACTCTTAAAAAAACTGTGTACAAAATTAATTTATCTCACTTTCGCGTCCAATTTAATCCCAAATTAAATTAAAAAAGTTTTTTCCAAACTACGTCTACTTCCCATTCACGAATGCACTCTTCTCCTCTTTAACCGCATGCCGCCTTCAACCTGAAAACGCAATATCCAAAACAGAAGCTCGACGAAAACGAAAATAACACTTCACACACGAGAGAGTTCTCGCCTGTCCAACCGATTCAGCGCTGAAAAAAAGGCTTTTAACAAACCTCCCGCCTCTCCGCCATATCGCACCTCGCTCAAAGCTTTCGCAGCTTCGCGCAAAGCGACAGTCGTATATATATATATATATATAGAGTGACAGCCGTATATATATATATATATATATATATATATATATATATATATATATAGAGTGAGAGAGCTGCTGCTGCTTCCAGCGTGCCGTGCATTATGCAGGTCAAACTTAATTTTCCAAGTTTTTGCACGTCCAACCGAGCGCCGCCGCCGACGACGGCGAAGGCGTCGCCAGCTGCTCTGGCGGCGCACACTAAGTCGGAATCGATGGAAACTAGGCTAACCCAATTAGTCGGGACAAAAGGCTTTCCGGCGAGAATGGCGCCCAAGCTCGGCACTCGCTCGTTCGCCCTCTCCGGTGCACACACTTTTCCGACTTTATATGTATGCATGGGTAGTATTACGGCGGACGCAGGTGGAGCCGCGAGTTCGGCACAAGTCGATGAGGTGTGTCCCGAGGACTACGTGGACTTGGAGATTGGCGTGGATGAGGTGCCGAGCACTTTGAGGGATGGTATTTGGTAACCATAGAGCGAAGCTTGGTCCCCCGTAGTATGATGAGATATGGGACTTTGTGTTAATTATAGAGGAGAACGGGGCATATTTGTACACTTTCACTTTTTTAATTTATCATACGCGCTTGGATGAATTAAAATTTTTTATAGCAATGGATACCTAAAATTGACACATTTAGATGTACATTCCATATTTTTAAAATGCATTTTTTAAATGTTTCAGTTCTTGTTTTGTATTCCCAAAAAATAGTCATTATGTGCAATTATGCCCCGACCATGGAGCACATTCGTGCACACGCGCATTTTAAATGTATAATTTAATTCGATTTTTGCGTGGAAATATGTTAATTCACTAGGCTAAAATGTATGCAAAAATAATATTGGTAAAGTTAAGACAAGTTTGCCCCAAATGGATTTTTTTCTTCAACTTACTATAACTTCATCAATTTTCAATTGTTCAATGCTTTTAGCGACTCTCAAAATCTTCGTAATTGAACCTACTTTTCACGTATAATGTGCGGGAATAAATAATTATTTAATTATTATTGCAATTGATCTAATTATAAATTTAAAAAGTTACAGAAAGGACCTTCAAAATCACACTACCTGTGTAAAAAATTACATAAGCAATCTTAAGCCTTGAAAATCTAGTTATACATTCCTTTCATATAAAAAACTAAAATATATAGTTTTATCCCACGAAATGGGCACGAATATGCCCGACTCTCCCCTATATTAACTGTTCTAGATCAAATATGTATTATTTTATGGAATAAATGATATCTCTATTTCTAATCATAATTGAAACGTCGAGAAGTGCTTTGTAAATGGTCTGATCTCTACCAAAATTAATTTTGTTCCAAATTGGAGTAAATTTTGTTCCAATGTTGGAGTAAATTATGCTTCAAAATAGGAAGAATATTGTTTTTCTGAAGTTAGCAGTATATTCTTTTAGATTGTGGCATATTTTCCTTGTATTCTGTCAATTTTACGATATCTTCAAAATTTATGAAGATACAGGCAAAACTTAGTAAACGATGACATCACGATCACGCCAGTATCTCTAATAAGCTACATAACTTTAGTGATTTTGATTTAAAATGCATCTTGTTAGGCTTTTTTATATAAATCTCCATCTATATAAATGTCGAGCAAAAATAAATTTTGTATTCATCTCTGTTACAGAGTCAATTTTGCCTTTTTTAAAATATGACGATTTATTACAAACCTACTTTCCATTTATAAAGGCAAAATTTACCCAGGACGCAGGCCTGGGTTAAACCCAAAAATAGATTTTTTTACGAGTCCAGAAAACTTTTTATATTTAGAAGGAATCATTCTGAAAATTCGTATGCTATCAATACTTAACAATATCTTAAATATTAGCGCTGTAAAACCTCAAAATCTTGATTCTTGATCCTACACGTTACAATAAATCACTATTTTCAATACCATATTTATTAAAGGAACTTTGTTCCTTACATGATTCTAGGTGACATGATGAATGAAAACATGTTTTTCCCGGTAATTCGATTCATTTTGACATGTATTACAAAATGAGTGGAGCACTTTTTCGTTAAATTTTTTTTATTGTTCGGTTTCGTAGATCAAATCAATTTTTTACAAAATATTAAAGAAATTTTTTCAAAAAATCGATTGGATCTACGAACATAAATTATAAAAAAAATTTAATGAAAAAGTGCTTCGCTTTTTTTGTAATACATGTCAAAAGGAGTCGAATAACCATCGAATAATTCCTTTAATAAATATGGTATTGAAAGTAATGATTTATTGTAACGTGTAGGATCAAAATTTCGAGGTTTCACAACGGTAAAATTTAAGATATTATTGTGTATTGATAGCATAAAAATTTTCACAACGATTGCTTATAAATATAAAAAGTTTAGTCGTACTTGTAAATAAGTCTTGTTTAGTGTTTAACCCAGGCCTACCTTCTTAAATAGTATAGTACGTTTAACATCAGCGTTTTTTCTACTGCAGACAAGTATAAGATGGAAAAAGTTTTAATTTGAGTTTTTTTTTGTTTCATATAAAATATTAATTATTTAATTCTGTGGGTTTCCGGAAAATTGACTTAAGTCCACATTTTATGTTTTTGAGATATTAAGGTTTAAAGTTTTTATTTTCAATTTAAACTAATGTCAAAAAATTCATAAATAAATATTATATGGTCACTTATTTTTACACTTTCCTGATTTTTTGCATTTTGATCTGAAAAGATACTATGTAAGGATACCAAAATTTCTCGAATCTCATTTTTTAAAAAAATGGACTTAAGCCGTTTTTCAGGGGACAAATAAAATGTATTCCAAACTTGTAAATAATTAAAAATGGCAATGAAAAATATACGAAAACTCATCCAATTTCAAAGTGTTAAAAAACCTCGAATTTTCATGAATCTTTCATTACCATCTTCAATTGTTCATAGCTTTCGAACAAATAATTAATTTTGTACAAAACAAAGCTGTAATTAGAGTTTTTTTATTTACCGTATTTTCTTGGGAATTAAATCAGTTGTCTTGCGTAGAAACTTGCAGAGTTTCGATCAAAAGAAGAGGGTACCACTTTTCACCCAAATAACGCGCATTTGTAGTAACACAGGTAATGCACTAAAATCAAACCACAGGTGAACTGCTTGTGAGCATCATCTTTGATAACCATAAACCACCTTCCAAATCCCTATTGCAATCCGTTCCCGTATAACGCGTGGTCTCACCTCGCCGCACGGCATTCCAGATCAGCGCGGATTAGACCTGACGAAGCTCACCTTCTCTCTCGCTCGAATCTCCACATCGCACCAGCTAACCCCAAGACGATCTGCTCGCGCTCTCCATCTCGCTTCTTTAGCCCTCCCCGCGACTGCATAGCTATCTCTATTTGCTTCGACGCCATCCGCGCGCAGGATGCGTTTGCTCAGCTCTGTATTTGCGCGAACTCGGATACACAGGTACACGTGCGCCGTTACACGAGCGGGAGCGCGAGTTTCTTGGATTAATTATTGCGCTCGGTCGCGTGCACGCGTTGCATTAACTTAGTTCGGATGGAAATTTTAGTTGGATTAAACGTGGCGCGAGCGCGTGCATAGAGGTGAGAAGGGCTAAAGCAAATGCAATGCGTGCACGATGTGTATTCCGGTCTGGAGCGAGGAGTGGAAACGTTATCGACGAACGACAGCTGCTGCGAGCTGCAGGCATTCACCTGAGAGGAAAGGATTCGATTGATGATGGTTATTGTAAACAGTCGAGTAAAGTACATTTGTTTTGTGGTTACCAGGCGGTTTTTAGCATGATTTACCGTTCTTTTGTTAACGCTAAATTAATGCCTGTAGCTGTTCATATTCAGCTAATAAAATCACAAGTAATTACCTTTTTTGTAACTGCTATTGGATCAAATTTATTTATATTGATTTTGTTCTATCTTTTCTAGTACCTATTTTTCATCTTTCCATTAATTAATATCTACATACTTTTCTCATCCCTAATAGGGTCATGAATATGTTTTTCTAATTTGGATTTTGTTTCTAAACGTATGTATACTGTATTTGGTGTAAGAATGACAATGTTGCGATCGAACGTGAGCATCCTAATATTTAGAATTACAATGTATAATAATTGATAAACGAACAAAATACCATGAACAGTATTTAGTTATTCATCAGTACTTCATATTTTTCTTTTAATTTAGAAATAAGTTATTAAGAATAGTATTAATAATTGTTATACATATCAATCTCGTTACTTGCCATGTATAATCTTCTATTATACTGTTGTATATTGAATAACCACTTAAGTATTACGTATATTTAATGCAAGAAGTATTTACAATTTTATAATAGAATGTAAAGCCATTTATTGAAAGGATGTTTATAACTCTTACATATTTAATTTATCGAGTATCATAATAAATCTGGATATTTTTGCATGCACTAATATAAGTATTGGAATTACGTTACTAATCTATTCTCCATTAGTAGATCCGGTTTATTTTGAAAGGTTTGTCCTTTCGGTTACACATTCGAGGCTTTTGTAATTAGTAGTATTGTAGTAGTAGATTTAGATTTAATTATCGCGAGTACAATAGCAACAGTAAACGTGTTGCTGTACTAATTATTTCCTTGTACAATATTTTCATATTCACACGCCCTTGAGTCAATCAATACATTTTTAATTACAACTATTAATGGATTGCTAATATATCATTGTTTCTTCTTTAAGCAGTTAATTTTTTTTCGTTTGAAAAAAATCAACATGATTATAACTGTTGACTTGCCTTAGTTCGCAACATGTGTAGTTTATTCACTTGTGCTATTCCATCGTTTGATATAGTCATTTCGGATCCATGGTATTTTTACTGTTCTTCTTGTGATGTTGAATTTAGGATAGTTTCTCAAACTTTCCCGATACATTATTCTTTTCTGTCTTTTACTTTTACGAGTGTTATGACGTCATAACGAATAAGAAAATACTTCATTCTCGTTGCGTTGACAGCTTTAATAGTTCGAACTTCTTTAAATTGGCTCGTTATACAGACGGATTACAAGTCTAATGAATTTTGCGCGACGCCACGTGTTCGACGAGTGTATTGGAATTAAGATAGTGTTTAAATACTCAACAAGTTTCTTTAGTTTCGATGAAAAAGACCTTGCTATTTGATCAAAAACTTACTGGACTGTTTTTATAAATTCTGTTACTAATTTATGTTTATTTTTATTTTTACATTAAACAGGAAATAATCTTCTACATGTTTTTCTATTTAATTAAAAAAAAATTAGAATTTTTTTCTCTTGATTAATAACATAACAGTCGTATCTTCTTAATTACCCGCGTAATAAGTTAATTCAAGTTAACAGCAAAAATTATTTATCAACTTGATACAGCACTCGTTACCCTTCATCAAGAAAGCCTTAAAAAACGCAAACAGCCATTAACGAGCGCCATTAAACCTCAATTTGCAATTCTTAATGAAACAAACACGCAGGCCGCGCGGTGAGCGCGCTTAAGCCAAATTAATCGCCTGCTACCTCGAGCAAGTGAAAAATTGCCGAACTCCGCGCCCGATGAATTTAATCCCACGGCGCAATCATCGCATCGCATATAGAAAAAAATAAAGAAAGCGAAAGTGTAATTCGAATCTCGCGCGCAACGGAAACAAGAGCGAGCTTTCAAAACGTCGAGCTAACACCGTATATAAGCCAATGCTCGTTCAATTTACCCTAAGCTCGTCTCTTTCTTCCTCTGCCTCGAGATTGACTTTGTATAAAGGCGGCTCCGCGCAACGTCAAGCTCGCGCGGCGCGCGCGTGTATCGAATTTCCCGCGAGCGCGGCAAGAAACGTCGAGGCGGCGAGTTATCTCTCTCGCGGGAACTGCTGCGGTCGCTATATGCTCGTCTGATCGTCGCTGGCGTCCGTGTTCGAGTCGTGACGAGTGGCTGTCGATAGACGGGGAATAAGACTGGCTGTACGTCATGCGGAGGATACACGGGCGGCCGTTTTATACGTTGAGTGTATCGTTCGTTTTTCTTTCTTTTTTCGTAGAAGAGACTTTTGTATCTGTATCGAGTGTGGTTTTGTTTGGAAAAGGTGGCTGAGAAATATAACACTATTTAATCATAGCAGAATTAATAAAGAACTATTTATGCATTAGGGTGAGCAGTCATGGATTTTATTAAAACGCAGGAAGGGGTATTGTTATACTTAAGATCAAGAAAAATGAAACTCACAGTTTTCTGAATAGATTTTTCTCAAAATCACAATACTAATTAGTTTAAATAAATGAACAGAATTTCAATGGAAATTGGTGGTGGAATATCTATATCAAGAATGAATTTACATAAAATGAAGTATAAAGTAAAAGCTATAATTTGCGACGTTACATAGATGAATAAATCAATTTGCTACAAAGTTATACGTAATTGAAAATTATAAAAATTTATCTAATTATCAGTAGAAAAGAGAAGTTAAAATATTACATTTTTTTCATAAGCTTCTTTATAAGAAACTTGATACATTACCTACTTTCATTTTTTCTTGGTAATTCCTCTAAGTAAGTCAATTAGTGCTTGATATATTAATGATTGAAGAGTGTGCGAACAAACCCGGATAATTCCAGTTTTTTATTCTGAGAAAATTGATAGAAATTGTAATCTTCTTCTATTACATTAAATGCTATTGCTTCTATTTAGATACTTCTTTAATGGCTGAATTTACAGTTTGGAATACAAGAAAATACGTGAACAAAATTAATTATTACAAACAATGGAATCATATGTGTTCGCTCTTTAATTAAACTACCATTGTTTTTCTTCGTTATGCAACTTATTATTTTATAAACCAGTTGTTGTTTCAAGTACGAGAGCTTTTTTACGAAAGAATATTTAAAAGATTTTTCAAAAAGTTTAAAAAACTTTTGAAACAATAATTTGCATAACAAAGATAAACGATGATAGTTTAATGTTTCGTTTAAATTGAGTTTCGAACGATTTTGATATCCTTACATAGTATATTTTTAGATAAAAATGCAAAAAATCAAGAAAGTGTAAAAATAAGTGATTATATCTCGTATTTATGATTTTTTTAATATTAGTTTAATAGAACTTTACCATTGTGACCTCCACCTCGCGTCGTATATTTCGTTATACTATAAATTTACATAGTAACATCAAAATCGAGGGTGATAATGATTTTTTATTGTTTAAAGAACAGTGGACAACAGAATTTTTGTTTATTAATAGCTTTCTAAAGTTTTTTATTATGAAATATTATTATAATTGACCAATAGACAACGGTCCAAATGACGGTCATCTTACCGTTTCTTAACCTCGTCGACAGCTTCATCTCGCGTCGTATTTTCCGTTATACGTCGAGATATCATAAAAAATCGTACATAGTAACCTTGACAATAATTTATTATCATGTAAAGAATAGTGGACAACGACATTTTAGTACTACAAATGCGTACAAATTTTTATTTTTGTGTTGCAATTTTTGGAGGTTAGGTCTAATTTTTACCAATCAGAATAGCTCCGACATCCTCTCAATATTTCAAAAACATGAGAAGTGAACTTAAATCGTTTTTCCGGGAACCCGGAATATATATTAATTTAAACCTTTCTCTGAAAGTGTTGATCATCAGTTAAAATAAATGTATCGTAGTGAATATAAAAGAATGTACCCATCAAAGTTAAAGACATCCAACGAGAATTCTGTTTCATCAAAATCATTTGTATCAATGAAGCTCGAATATATCTTTCAAATCTAAAAAACATCCCCAAACAAAAATACATTTCCTTTACCGTCAGCAATGACCCAAAACACCATATTCGCAATTGTCACACTTATATCTACCAACTACCAAACTAAACTCCATCTAACACGCTCACTGGCCCATAAATCCAACGAACAAGCACAATAACGTATGCGCGCACGCGCGCGACCACCAGCCCTTAAGGAATATTCAGTCATGCTATTCCTAGGACTGCCGCTGCACAATGAACCATCGCGTCTCTCGTCTCTGGCAGCAGCAGCAGCGGCAGATATCGCGGGATGCGCGCCGTCAGATTAAATTTCCTCCCCCCCCCTCTACGCGCGCGCTCGCTTCGTTAGAGGCGCACGGCCCCGATATATTCTGCAGCTGCACCTGCAGCTATACATATATGTATATACAGAGCGAATCGATGACATTTAGATTCGCGCGTGACTTTCCATTGGATTATATACCTAAGGGTCTCCCGGTGCTATACGGAAGTCGAGCATGCATGTTATACGGCAGCCTGTTCCATTGAGCGGGGAGGTGCGCACATGTCGTTTGCGTTTCAAATTGGGAGACTATGGCGACGCTTGATTTCGAGACGAGTTTGCGTTATTTCGATGGGCAAACGTTGCGAAGTTGATTGAAAGTTAACACTTGCATTAGTGCGCGCGAGCTCGAGGTTTAAGGTGAGATTGGGTAAATAAGTATTCGATATGGGTTGATGTCTTATTCATGACACTTCCATCGATTCATGCTTTATTGATGAAAATTCAATTTGTAAAGTACATGTACATATTTACTAACAATATGCTTTTGCTTGCAAGATAAATAAAGAAATAAATCGATATATCTAACGGTTAAGTCGCTGTGAACTCCTTTTAAATCCGAGTCTCTTGTGAGTACAAACATTGTACATCTACTTGTATGTAAATCTCTAGGGGAGAAAGGATGTAGTACGGTGGCAGCTTTCGTTTTACTAGAAAATTCAACATTAAGCAGAACGTGATTTAGAACTGTGGACTTTTCCGAGAATGAAGTTCGCTCGGGTGTAGCTGATTTTTCACTGTATTTTCTGCGGCGACATTTGAACGATTTTTGGCTTACTCTAGCGTGTGTGTTTTTAGACCGATATTTATGGTGATTTCACTTCCTTCCTTTCGCTTTATCTTTGATTGGATTTTTCTTTCAGTGCCAGAGAACGGCTATTCTTGAAAGATATTATAGAACGCAATGCATTGCCGTAGAAAGCGAACTTCTTTACTTAGAAATCAATATGAATATATATGTGACTTAGGAATAAAAGTATGAGAAAGAAGAATACTTATTTTCCTACCGATTTCAAAGTGTGTACATTGGCTGACTATACTTGACGCATTACTACTTATTGGCTTTTATTTGGAGAATAACGACTAAAGTTCTTCAGTATTATAGACGGATTTAAAGATAACAAAATCAGTATCAATTAACATTATATTACAAATTAATATTCAATATACCATTCCACATAATTTCATAGTTGCGTGCCTTAACGTTTTCGTGCAAGTCATAATTATAAATCATGCCTAACTTTCCTCGTAAATACTCTGTGTTTACATACATAGAAAAATGATAACTGCGAAAATCAAATAAAATACTAGAGATAATTAAGTTTAGTCATTAACTTGATAAAAGTAGCACTGCATTGACTAACATGCCATAGAGGAGCCACATTAAAAGTACAATAAACATAACACAGCCAGAGATTAATAACAACTTTAAAAGAAACCTCCTTTTGAATGTTTAAAAAGCGTAGGACTCCGCATTACTTCCACACATACACTTCCAATCAAATTTAAAAATCACTCCCTCGCAAAGCTTGCGTCTATATTTTTCCTTTTCATCACGCGCAATTTCCCCTTTCTCTCTCTCTACATCGAATCTCGCGAGAGATCGAAGCCAGTGTGCCCGATCGAGAAAACAAACTTCGTGATTCAGAGCCGAGCAATCCGTGCTGGCAGGCAGGCAGCGGCGCCGAGAAAATCAACGCGCCTTTTAATAATGCCTCGGGACTCGCGGGGGCGCCGTGCGCGCGCGCGTAGAGTTTAATCGGGTGAGATTGCGTGCGCGCGGTGCGCAGCTGCAGGTCTGATAAAAGCAGCCAAAGTTCTTATTCAATTAAGTGGGATAGCGCGCGAGGAAGAAAGTCGAGGTTTCGGCGATGATGATGATGATGGAGGAAGGAAATTATAAGGTGCACGAAGGAAGAGGAAGGATAGTTTGAAATTTAATGAAGGTGCAGATTAGATGGTGCTTTGTGTTTTTGGAATTTGACATCTCCTGGGGTCAACAATTATTTTTATTTCTTAAATAATTAAGTACAAGAAAGTTTTTTCTTATATATGTGTTATGCTTCGCCGCCATTGGGACTTTAAATGCGTCTCGCTTTAACTTTCAATGTTGAATAATATTTATTCTATTCCATGTAAACACTAAAGAAAAATATATTCTACCGAATGCACTTCTTTGAAATAGCCTGATTGTTACAGTATCAATAATATTTAACATTGAAAGTTAAAGCGAGACTCACTTAAAGTCACAATGGAGATGAGACATTACAGTTACTACCCATAAAAGTTAAAAGAAATCATCAAAAACTATTTTCGTAATTTTTCAATATGTCATTTGACAACCCTTTTAATTTATTTAAAAATTAAGTGCTAAAAGAGCTTCCTTTTTTCATGATATTCATATTACATTGATAAAAAGTTTTCGTATAAAAATAAAATAAAATGATCAATAACTGCTTTTTACACTTGAATTATGAATAAATGAGAAGTTTATCGGCGTCACATTGGAGTTGCTCAAATCCCAATATTTAGTTTAATTATTTTGGCTGGGTATTTTAGCATGTGGTTGTTTGTGGATGTTAAATTATTTACTTACTCAGTTCATACTTTAGATAATACGACGAATATGTTAAATGTTTCAGCCTCAACTTTAGATTAATTTTGCTTTTTTAGTATATTAGTTCACTGATTCGTTTATTTATGTAAACTTTGAAAAACAAAATTGTTATTACAAAGACGTGTATAAAAAATATTCTGTTTCAATTCTGATTACTGATGGTTGCTTTTTAATCTTATATAATATTTTTTAATATGTATTATTGCGTTTGAATATATTTTAGCATTATTAATTCATATTTGAATCATTTTGGAATATTGATTGACACGACATTATATATGCGTATTAAAATATCATTGTCGGTTTTCAATAATACAGTAAAATCTTTTGAATTATCCATTTCATTTGTGAATGTGAGTACAATTTCTATAAGGATTGATATTATGTTGACAATAAGAAAATATACGAAAAAGTATGTAAGAAAATAATATATTACCCATAATAAGTAGCGTACAATCATATAATGTACCGATATAACATTTAATGTCGCGAAGAGCGAGAAGTACAGTGAGAGTCCGAGAGTTAAAGTGGAAGATAGACGCGGAAAGTGGAAGAGGTTGAGGGACACGAGGAAAAGAGAGAAAGAGTAGAAGCAGAAGCGAGAGGATCGTATTTATTCTTGACAGCAGGCGTGGTAAGCACGGAGGCGAAACATGCAAAATTGCACAGCCGCCAGCGGATAAACTTTCTGCGAGGCGCGCGAGGTTTGCAGCGATGTAGGCTAATCAGAGATTTACAGAGTTACTACTCGAGTTTCGACCCTTTCCACTCGCTCTCTTTCTGTCTCGCTCTTGTACACTCTCGGTTTCTCTCCATCTCCATACACAATTATTCCGCGTATTCTCTTCGTCTCAATTTCTTTCCTGAAGAGAGCTTCGAACTACACTCGAAGATATTTTCGCGTGACGATATGCGATGTAAATATACTCCTTCCATTGCTTTTCTTTGTAAATATAATCATAAATTGAGTTTTTTATTACTGAAGTAAATGTTTAGTAACAATATGAAGTTTTTCATTTTATAAATAAATTTGTTTTCCATAGCTTATAAATTTAGTACTCATACACATTTATTAATAGATTGTTCAAAACAATATAATATGTAGGTAATGTATAAATCATTTTTTTAAATTATGCAAATTTACGATATAGGTGTAGTACAATAAAATAATTAATTTGATTGCTTTAACGGTTGACATTTATAATTCACTATAAAATTAATCTAATACTCTATAAAATTTCATAAATTACTACTTACCTTTATATATCATACATATTGAAATGATTAAGTATTTTTAGAATGATACAAATGTAATCTAACGATAATTTTATTTTACTAAATTTTATAATGCAATTACATACCTATCAAATTTTCTGAAAATCTTATAGTAATAACTGAAAGTGTTTCTAATAATTGTTAACAATAAAAACTTGGCCCCATAATTGTAGGCTTCATCAAAACTTTGTAATATTTTTTGTCAAACTTTCTTTTGTGTACTTTATTTGCATTTTTCAACTTGGGGTTCTTCGGCATTTTGTCAGAAAACTTGGCTCTACGTGTTTCACTTGTTTGTAATGAAATAAGAGACGGGTGGAACAGAAGGCGGGAAGTGAAAGAGAGGGCGAAGTAGAAATTTGCAAGAGTCCCAGAGCGCACTGTTATGTAAAGAGGATGTAAATATTAGTAGAAAAATAAGGTGAAGGAGAATTGTAGACGAGGGCGCAGACAAGTACCTTATAGAAGTGGATTGCGACGGAGTTAAGAAATGTTGAGACGAAGGTCCTCGTTGTTACAGATTCGTACTTCCGAATAAATGGAGAAGTAAACAAAAAGAAAATTATCTTTTACCTAGCTTCTTGCAGACATACTCTGAAATGTGTATCGTTGTTCAAACATTTTTAAAAGAAAAATAACATGCTTAATAACTGCTAATTTTCTTGAGTCCACGAGTCTATTGTTGCAAAATTCATAAATAAGATCTTATTTGAAGAGATAAAATTATCATCAAATTGCATTGGGCAGTTAAAAACCAGATAGTGGAATGAACTAAAAGAAGGATGCCCATGGATGACCTATGCCGGCCTTAGGTAAAATATCTATAGGGGACCTATATAACTCATGCGCATAATGGATCTATAAAATTTTAAGAATTTAAACCATAATTTCCTTCTGTATTAAGTAATAAATATAAAAATGAATTTATTTTCTTAATTTTTACAACTTAGCGTCTGATAAAATCTTGATTTTTTCACTTATTTTATCAAAGTTTAGCCTCTTTTTTTAAAGTTTCCCTTCACTTCCCCGGATTAAATTAATTTTTAATGTTTATATTTTGACAAACTCTAAATAATAGAGCCAGTTTTGTACGTCCCCCTGTGTCCCCTGACTTACTACGCATCCGTTGGCATCCTCCTTTGGAAATTTGCTAAATTATTAATGTAAATAACTAAATCAATCCAATTATTAGGCTAAATAATCATGAATGTTTGCCAAGTTCTTAAAACGAACTTATTCTACTATTGCTCTAAACATCCCACTGCTTTGTCCATGTGCTATAAAAGTAAGCTGCAACTATCTTGCAAATCAATCATTCATCTCGACAAAACTATTTATCTATATCCAAGTCACGAAAAACGGAGCTCCAAACACGAGAAAAAGCAGGAATAATCAAGCGTCGAGTAATGAATAACCCAAGAAAATTCCCCGAGATAATACATTTAACGAAACGAGCGGGATCCTGGCGTAGCCGCTTGCATGTCGAGCATTTGCGGGCCGCCGAAAAGTAGACAGTGAAAAAGCGACGACATGGGGGCAAAAAGAGAAGGAGAGCTGCCGAGAAAGAGAAAGAGAGAAAGAGAGAGAGAGAAGATAAGACGGCAAACGGCTCGTTATTTTTTCACGTTCAGCTCGGGGTGCTCGCTCTCTTCGAGCATTCCCCATTGTACTAGTTTCAGTCCTAAAAGCCGATTCTCCGCACATTGTTGCCTTCTATTCGACTCGCTTTTCGTGTATATATGTATGTGGTTCATTCCGAGCAGACGGAGTATGGTGGAAAATTGAAATTTTAGGAAACTTAAGTAAATTTTAGTTTTATTTATGTATGTAAACGTTTAAAGCGACGTTCCCCATTTCTTTTTATATAAACATCGACATATACACATATATAAAAGCTTCAAAAGTAATTTAATATATATATTTAGCAATGTCTCCAATTATATATAAGAGAAGCCACCTGGTAGATATCTAAGCTGGCTTCTAGCCATATATTAGCTAGATTTTCTAAATCTGCTTTAATTATGGTTAATGGATTAGCTAGAAATAAGTACAAATGACATGCTTTTTAGCTAATTTCTAGCTCAATTCTGCTTAATATTCTAGTTAATATAAAATTGATAAAATATATAATTTATGTATTAATTAATAATGGAAATAATGACATTTTTATAAAAATCGAAGTAATAGGCACTTCTAATCATTTTAACATTAAGTATTTACTAAATTAAAGTTTAAAATGTACCTTATATGTCTAGTATTAATGGAGGTCAGGTTATTTGTTTACATAATGATGCGTACATTTAAAAAGTATTATTTACACAAAAAGTACCAAAGTCCCGAGTACAATTGAAGTGTCTTTATTAAATAAACTTATGTTATAAAAAATGGAATACATGTAGTCATATAATTATTGTTATTTGAAAACAACAATAGAAATAGAATAATGTAAATTTTGACGAATTTTTGGAGAATTGGTAAATGAATATCTGTAGTTTTACCATGAACTTTTATTACAAAATTTTATTTTCGACATCAATCACAAAAATTTTGTTAACTAAGTTATATGATTGACTAATTTTCGGAAGGGAAATTATTAGTTATCAAATACTTTTAGTATTGCGTATGCGTATTTCTACGTGTTCATAACTTGTTATTTGTTGATAAAAATATTTATATTGTTGGTATACTATATTGAACATTCAATAAAGTGTAATATGTATATTTTTAAAAATAAATAAATTGTAGAAACAGAATATAAATAGGTTGCAGACAAAATACGTACTTGATTAAAGCATACGCTTAAGCAGATTCTAGATACGAATTACCTATATACTCGTATTATCTATATCTTGGCTTATTAATAGCTTATTAATCTGACTAATAATTAATAAGCTAACCAGACATTTTAGCTAACTTTCTACCAGGGCAAAATGTAATTTTATAAGACTTAATATTAATTAGCTAATCAAACAGAAGGCTTTGAACATACTTAATTCTAATAAATAATTGATTCGAGCGATCTCCACGAACAAATTTATTATCCATACACCAACGAACGCTAGAGTCACATAGGTACTTAATTCTACTCACTAAATAGCTAAGTCGGTCAAGGGTTTAGTTCATGGTCAATTAATTAAGGAATACTCGGCTAGTTCTGTGGTCAATGAAGTAAAGGAATGCATTATATATTCATGTGCACTAACCTACTGTTCAGGATCCCTAAACATGTACTATCATTCGAATGGTATCTCATGTTTAGTGGGACCCAGGCAAATCTTTGCTAAAAATTTCTAATTGTTTGGCAACTGCTCGGAAAACGGCCACTTTCATCCCCACTTTATAGGCTCATGCTCTGAAATAAACGCGTCTTGTTGTCCATACCTTATAAAAATATCTGTATATATAATTTCTCACAGTTCTTGATTCGAACAGCCTTGTAACAACGCCGAGTACCGCATCTCTATTCCAAAACTCGTCCACTAAGCTCATCTATCACGAAAAGCTTCATACTCCCCGAAAACTATCCCAATCTAAAAAATCCATTTCTCGCTATCCTTCTCCTGCGACGTCCCCACTTATTACGCCGATTGCTCTTGCGTGGTTTTTCCACCCTACGCACATCTATACATACCTACACCCACGTGTATCGCATTATACCGTATACACGCGCACCATCCAGACAGAAAAGCCCCGAATCAATTTCTCGAACTCGCCGCGACGAAAAAGATTGCGGCGATTCCGCGCGCGGCTGATTAGCCCCGGGCTCCCACCCCACCCCCGCCTTATCATCCTGACTGTATACATGTACGTATACGTTACACGCGAGAGGGGACGTCGCTGAGGAATGGCGTGCGCGCTCCTTTTGTCTTTCTTTTTTTTTCTTCCTTCGGCTTCGCCCCGACGCGTATTTAGATATACGCGCGGATTAATCCTCCGGTTTCCGCTGCTTTTTCTTTTCTTCTCTGCGTTATCTCGGTCCTCGTGTTTATGCCGTGGAAAGGGGGGAGGGGGGGATGAGGAATCGGGGGGGAGAACGGCTGTTAAATGGCCTGTTGGCAGGAAATAAGCTTCCTTTATTTCCGCCTGTCCTGCGGCGCGGAGCTGGGGGAGACCCTTGAGCGCGCGTTGTCTCTTGCAATTTCGGTGGGTGAGATTGCAGGGGGAAATGGACCGATTATTATTGAATAACTTTATCGCGATAAGAGATAGTTGGGGGATTATAAAGTTCGAATTATTGTTGGCTATTGGGTTTTTACTTGTTTGAGAGTAAGGATTATAAAATAAAGTAGTATGAAAGGTGGTTTCATACTCATTTTTGACAATTTTTATAAATGGCAAATAATATGCTTCTATTTTACTTCTTTATGTAAAAAATAAATTTATATCATTAAATCTGCTTGTTTTTGTGTATAAAACATCGAATTTAATCCGTTTAATGTGATTTCGATGAAGGCTAATCCTATTAGGTCAATGGTTCCGTCGAAGCCTAAAAATCGGATATGAGATGCTCTCTGAGCAGAAGAAATCAACCATTGCTTTTAAAATTTTATTTCATAATTATTTTAAATAACTAATTTATGATAATAATTAATGAAAAATAATAAAAGAAAATATTCATTATAGTGCATTTTTGAAAATGTTTCTGTATCTTAACTTCGCTATTGTGACTAAAAATGATATAGCTATTGTATTAAAAAATTCACGAGTAAACAGTCGCATCTGCCTTGACAACATCTCATGTAGTAAAGCACCCGGAAAAGATTAATGGTTCGTGAATTCATCGTTGAAGTCAAACCATCAAAATTAATTGGATTGAAGTCGCTCTCCACTTTTGTCTCAACTAGCGTGGGCGGATGCTTTGTCAAGAAAAAAGCTCTTTTACCATCAATGTGATACAAGCAAAAAGAGAAGGTTCTCAAAAACTTGCAAGAGTCTCATTATACCCTGCTTCCCTTAATTTAACCTACTTTTATTTACGCTCTTTTATCCTGCTTACTTTTGAGTTTCGCTGGTATAGTCGGAAATTACGCTATATGTATTTACATTGAAAATAATAAAGTTTCAAAATTAGTTTATTTAATACTTTTAATAGATTTAAAAGAATACGTGTTTTCTTTAGTCCGAACTACAGAAATTAAATTTCGAAGGATAATATTAACGGTACTGTACTTTTGCGAGGTAGTAAAAATATGGTTCTAAAATGTTTCTTTTATATCTATTATATATAAATTTCTAGATCTATAACCAATAGTGAAAGTACAATCCTTACACAGAAAATATAAAAAATCTCTTTTCTATAATCGGAAGTTTAAATTAGAATTTTGGTGGAAGTTTTGATATCCTTTATTAAATGCTTGAAAAAGATGATTCTGGCTGTTTCGGACTATTATGAAATTACAATTTTTTAAGCTTCTGTTTTACATATTAAGACAGAAAATTTACATTAACATTATAATTTACAATGCATAATCATTTTATTTAGCCATAGACTTAAAAGAATTCCGACCATTTTTCCCACTTATAATGTTTTATAATAAACTTTTTTAAACAGTACCTAAGTCTTAATAGTTTATCATTATTTTTTAATCGAAATTACTAATTTCTAATGATTACAGTCATCAACGTTTAACAGCTGAAAAATGAAAAAGGACATATTGACTGAATGGGTTAAACTGTCCCATATTTTCTCATTAAAATAATACTCTCATATTATTCGTTACACTACATGTACTCCAACGCAAAACAACAGAATCAGCGCGACATACACCTAAGTCGCAAAATCTCGCTCTGCACTTTCCCTCTGATTCGCAGTACTCCACGTTTTTCCTCAACGCACACTTCCCCGGCACTCCTTCCTCACACATAAACGCTGTTTGCCTTTATATACCGTCGCGACTCACGGCTGCACAGCACAATGAACACACACCAGGCAAGCCTATAATCATGGTCGCGAGCGCGCACGCGCTCGATAAGTAGCCGCTATTTATCCATTCGTAAAGAGCATCTGTTCAAAGCGAATAATGCGCACTTCCGAAGTGCGCGCAAGCAGCCGCCTTATTTACGACGGTATACTCCTCTCTCTCTCTCTCTCTCTATCTCTCTCTCTCTTTCTCTCTCTCTTTCTCTCTCTCTCTATTAAGGAAGACCTGCAAATGCAGAGCTATAGATGTACTCGATAAAGGATTATACGATGGGATAAAGATGACTAACGAGACCACGCGCGCGCACACAGATAGAGATTCGCAGAGTCTATTTGCCGCGCGCTAACATTGCGGAGAATTCTTTCTAGAAGCTTTTATATACCCAATGCGTTTGTTTTTTTATGGACGCACGGTGATTTAAAAAAGTGCGCAGTGTCTGTGTATTTTGTGTTTTTTGCACGTGTACGTTGGCAGAGTGTTATTGTGCAGTTTGCTGAGTTTACGAGGCGTATCATCAAATTCAATAAGATTTAGTAGGTTTCTGTTATAGATATAGAACAGTTATGTAGGTTTGCTTGCTTTTTCATTTCAGTTTTGAGTCTACATTGGAAGATTGAAAACAATTTAAATTTCAGAATCATAATTTTATGTATATCCAATGTTAGTTTCATGTGTTTGACATATGCACAAAATTAGAGAAATCGAAACACACAATATAAATAATTAAAATACTCGAAATTCACATTGAAATCTAAACTCTATGACAAGTACAATTTTACCTTGAAACAAAACTAAAAATTAAATTGAAACCTTCAAGTTAATTACTTTTTTCATTACGCTGGGGTTCGTTAAATATACGTAATGGAATTATTATTATTACTACGAATGGCTTCTTTAATTATTTTTTTTCAAAAGCAAACATTATGATAAAATTCGAAGAGTAAGTTAATTAATTTACATGATGTCCTTACTCTCCCTTTGATTAATTAATCTCTGCCTCTGACAACAATTATATAAAATTACTTGGCAACAGGGCGGATTAAGCACGCGAAATGACATTGCTGTAGTGGCATACAGACGCCGGAAGTCAAGTTTTTTCAGCTTTGTAATTATTCGAGTTCCTTTAGCTTTTACGTGGCTGCTAATTTTCAAAGTCTTCCCTTTTTAATTAAAAAAGCGCGCTCGTTTCGATCAATGGCCGATGCATGTTTGATGATAGCTTAAGTGTACTGGCTGTGTAATGTACTAGACTGTATCGTTTTACCTTTCATCATGGAAATTCCAATTTTTAACCCTTTGAAATTAGATACAGAATTTAATTTATCAGTTTCATTTATGTAAACTTAACACTAATAAGTCATACATTTTTTTAAACTGATGAATAACTATAAATATTTGTTTACATTTAATAAAAGAGGTTTACAAGTTTCCTTTGATTAATTTGTTTAATTAATTAAACAAGAAATTTTAATTTTCCGTATAAAATCATGCATGGAAAATTAGAAAAGTAAGAATTTGACAATTCTATTAACAAAACGTATTTTTAGTATTTTCTTGTTAAATAAAACATTAGTAATATATGAATAAAATATAAGAAAAACTCGTTGAAAATCTAAAATAAAACCAATCCCACGTCGCTAAAAGTTAATGTCGCACCCAGGGATTTTCATAAAAAAATATTTTTCTTTTCAACCTAAAGCTCGCTCGTATTACTCTGTATTAAAGCTTTCCCCAGATCTTCTCGATGGTTGGACACGTAAAGCTGACGTTCGCAAATACACGTATATAAAAGCGCATTTGCCACGGGAGGCAGTAGCAAATGTATTGGTATAGCAACAGATTGCAGTGAAATAAGAGAAAGAGATATTATGCCAAAAATGTGTTTCTGTTAAAACGCAGACTTTTAGTGATTAATGTTCTGAAGTCAGACAGAAGAAATTTTACATTACATATCTTAAAATACTTTATTTATATTTCATTCTATTACAATAATCGATAATATTAAAAGAAGAAAGACTACTTTAACAATAAAAAGTTATTTATTTTATATAGGAAATTTTGTTTACTTCATCATTAATTTTAACAATTAATTAAACAAATCAAAATAATTAAAGTAGTGGCTGAAAGAAATATACGCTATATTTGTTTATGTGGTATTATTCGTGTTTATGCTATTATTATCTCGATTCAGAGCTAAAATTATGCTATCCGCTTTTATTTTCCATTTTTTTTATGAAATAGAAGCTGAAACCTAAATATGGAAAATCCACATTAACGAGTTATCGATATTTCTGTAAGCATGGTAGAATATAACAAATACATATAATAATGACCTACTTTAACGTTTATTCAGTTTCACTAAAAAGTAAACAATAACGGCAACGGGTAGAATCAATAAACTTGATAGTGCAAATGAAGCATTCATTTTTTCACGATTCTATGTATCAAATATTATTTCCAGAGTCAGTATAGAAAAATAATTGAATTAATTAGACGCGAGCGGACAAAAACGAATCAGAGGTAGACGAAACAGAGCGGAACGAGGCGAATTATCGAGAGTTGCAAAAAGGAGCCGCGTTCAACATAAAATGAAACAACCAAAAACTATACAGCAGAAAAGAGAAAGAGAGAGAAGGGGGGGGGGGTGGTTTATAAAAGTATATAGAGACGCAAAAGAGCCTCCGAAGCACGTCGTATAAAGCTCGGCTCCAGTGAGAGGAGGCTACTATATACCCCCGGCGGTACATACGACAAGAGAGAGAAAGAGAGAGAGAGAGAGAGAGAGAGGATTGATAAACCTTGAAATATCGATTTGCTCGGTGAGGCTGATTTAATTGGCGAGTGGTTCCCCGAGTAGCGAGTATAGTGGCGGCACATAGTGGGGCTCAACATAGAGCCGAGAAAAGCCGTCGCCGCGTTAGCCGCTGGCGCGCATAAACAAAGGACGAGGTTGCGCAGAACCCCGAGAGAGAGAGAGATGGATATACAGGAGCTCAGCGAGAAGAAAAGAGAGAAAAGTTGAAAATGCATACCTTTGGCGTATCGAGAGCTCGGGTCTATATATCACCGGAACCTCGACCCGCTGCCGCTGCTGCTGCTATTGCACAGCTTTATACTTTTCTCTCTGTTCGCGCCCTCTTCCGAGCTTGGTTCTGAAAATAAATATACACGCGAAATCCGAAATCAGGTGAGCCGGTGGATACGAGGAGGAAGAAGAAGAAGGAGAGCGGGGTGGGGCGAGGGATGCATTTTCCACCCGACGATTTTACGGTTCGCGAGATCCTCCTCATCCTTCCGCTAAATTCGCGCGCGACTGGCTAAGCGCGAGCTTTTCTTGCAGCGTGATGGTAGCTTTTCTCTTATCGCGCGCTTTCCCTCTCGTATCCCCCGGTGAGTTTCTGGCTTTCTTATTTAGATATGAACTGTATGAAATTAAAATGCAAACTTCCGTGCCTGCATGCAGGCATGTGTGTGTGTATAAGTATTAAGTGTGTATGTCCGTACTTGTGTCTGTATGTATGTATGTAAATATATGTATGTGTATGTATGTGTGTGTGCATGCATCTGTGCATGTGTGTGTACGTATGTATTATATGTGTATATGTGTAAGTGGGTTTATATGTTAGTATATATGTATGTGTGTGTGTGTGTGCGAGTGTGTGTGCGTTTATGTATATGACTGTGTGTGTATGTGTGTGCGAGTGTGTGTGCGTTTATGTATATGTCTGTCTGTATGTGTGTGTGTGTGCAGTGTCTGTGTATGTGTATGTGTGTGTGCGTATGTGTGTGTAAGCAGAAGAAGTGCGCGGGAGTCTGAATTACGTTTTGGGAACTACTTCTAGGTTCTTTGCAACTTGCGCGAGGGCGGGATGTGATACACTAATTTGAGTTTTAATTAAATTTCCGTGGCGACGGGCGCAACAGAGGAATTAAGGATGTTAATATTTTCCGGGGACTTTGACACTAAGCGCCAAGTATTTATAAACACGTGTACTATTAAAGTAGTCTGTGAAGCTTTGTTTATAATTGTATGAGCGTTAAATTCTAATTTGGAGAAAAAAGTAATATGTTCTTTACGCGAACTGCTGTATAAATAGTTTAGGCCAAATGAAGTAAATTGAAGCGGAAAATGATATTTGACTGTGATTTCGATCAAATAGTAGTTTGCATTTTTATATAGAAGATTCTTTTTATATTTAAACATTTTAATGAAAAAAATGTAATCTTCGAGATATTAATAACTCGAGAGCCATTTTGAGTACATGAAATTTTAACATGACCCAATTATTCACTGATTCTCACAAATCATTGATCGACAACCTACATTATTTTTAATCATATCATATTAAAAAATAAACGAGGAAAAATTTAATGATAAGATACGTCGATTTGTTGCAAATAAAAAATAAAATTATAATTTTCTAGTCGAAAGTAAAATTTAACTTAAGTTCAAATGTAATAAGAATTCTAAAAGCACATACGAAAATCAAGTAACTTTAAAAACATATTAGTCTTACATTGCAATTCAAACTAAAACTAAACAACCATCGTCTACCGAAAATACCGAGCACTCACTGAATGAAGTATTTCGTCCATTAAATCTTTTGCTCTCGCACGGCACAAATCGTCGATAAGCTCGCGCTAAGCTCCTCGGCGCTCGCGCCCACGAACAAGAAAACATGTATGATGCATTATTCAGAAAATCTCGACCTGAAAACGCTTGCGCGCGCGCTGCGCGTAATAGTGAAAAGTCGCTGAAGGAGCTCGTCGAGAGAGAGAGAGAGAGAGAGAGAGAGAGAGAGAGAGAGAGAACGATTTCGTCGTGCGGGTCGACTTATCACTTGATAATCCGGTCGTCGTCGTAGTCGCCTTCGTAGTATGCGCTGATGGCTTCTTTTGTGGAGCCTGCGCTCGCACACCGTCTGTGATTTTCGCCTCGAGGACGATTTCCAGGCTGAGTCGCTGCTGCTGCTGTGTGCAAGTGCTTGTATGAGGGATTCGAACGGCTTACGGAAGGTTTTTTGAGACATTCTGGTTGTTGGATAGTGGAGGAAATATGGGTGGATTTTTTGGTTTATGTTAGAAATATTTATTACTGATGTAGGAGGCTTTTAAATATAATTAGATTTTGATTTGGTATTAAAAAAAATTACATTTGAGGAAAAAAAATCACCCATTAGTAAAATATACTTTAAGTGAAGTGACACTATTAGAGATACTTATTACGTTTTATTTTGTAATCATAAATATAAAGTTCAAAATGAGAAAATTGGATATCATTTTTTAACAAAGTATGAATTAATATTACATTGTTGTATATTTTCTACTTGAGTAGTATTTCATAAATAGTGCAGTGATTTTTAGTATCTGTTTTTTCTATTTACTAGTTCCGTAAGGAGAAATTCGTTCTATATTGAAAACAGAAATAAATATAAAAGATTGATCATAAATTTGTAGCTTTTATTGTTATGTTCCCGGTTATAAAAAGTTGAGAATCAAGACGAATTTTTAACGATCGTCTATACCTGACTTATACTACTTAACGACATACATCTTTACTATTTTCATGTTACTCAATTGACTTGATTCAAAATATTTTAAAACATTTAGAAAATTGAATAACAATAAGAGAAACCAAATAACGCAACTGAATCATTTCGTACACCAATAAATCATACGCCACAACAAAAAGAGCAACTTTTACGGCAATTACGAAGTTCACAATTACGAAGCAGACTGCGCAACACCTACGAGATAAAAAGAAAAAAGAACAGCAGAAAAAAAGGTTATCTCGCCGTTTTCCCACTCAGCCTCGATTTCGCTCAGCTCCTTTTCAACATCAAAAGCCCGCCGCCGCGCACCAACGGTATAAGGAACAATGAGCGAAAGAGCAGCGGCAGCGGCAGCGGCAGAAGAGCCTCTTTCTCTCTCTCTCTCTCTCTCTCTCGCTCTCCGGCTCTTTTCCACTTACAAGCGGCGCAAGCGCGCTCGCGTGTTTTCATTAGGCGGCCGCTGATGCGAAATCGATGGTCGCACGTGCGCTCGCCGGAGAATCGGAAGACGGTGTATAAACGAGCGAGAGCTACGACCGGCCGCTTCTCACCGATACATCGAGCGAGAGAGAGAGAGAGAGATCGGTAGAAGGTAATAGTTGGTGTGTGGATACGCTTTTGTGGATTTTGAAATTTCGCTGCACGTAGCGAGGGTTTAATTGAAAGACAAAAGGAAAAGATTGAGGAGGTATTATAGTGTAACCTGAGGTTATTGTTTTTTTAAGTAGTATAAAGTATATTACCGAGGTATTTATTAACATTTCTAGATAAATGAGAAGTAATTTTAATCTTTTGAATTGAAAATAATTTAAATCGACTTCAGTGTAGCACTCCGAGTTATGCATATGAATGGAGGTAGTTTTTGGTGGCAATAAGTTGGGCTACACTGCTTATTTAATACAAAATGATTCTTAGTCAGTATAAACTTCGATATTGTATACATCAGATTTACAATAATGTACTCTCTAAAACATTACATTTAGTTTAGTGCTGTCGTTTTGTTAATTCTTTACAGTCTTTTAAAAAAATTCGAAAACGAAATATTTTTAAAGTGCCAGTATTTTTCTAATTTGCAATACTTTCAATGTTTCTTTTCATTTTAGTGGGGATGACAGCCAAATGCATACTAATTAAGAAATATTTAAATCTTTTGTTTTAGATAAGTAGAATAATCCAATTTACGATAGTCATATACTACCTTTTTCATATTGTTACGTATGAGAAAAGTGGCGAGACTCGGGTGTGAACCGTGAACCTCTGGATCCGGATACATCTCCAGATACTCTGCATCCGCTAATGCATCACGTTCCGTGACAATATGCATATGAGTTTAAAGTGCTCCATCGCATTTGATTTCAATTAGTTTCAATTAGATAAATTTGTAATTACCTGCTCTTAAAAAGTCAATAAAATATAAGAAGAAAGCTGATGCCATTAACTCATATTGATTTCTCGTATAAAATCCGTAATATAGGAACAATAATCGTCTGTTATATTAGAATTCCCCCATAAGCTGCACATTTTGAGATGATGATAGGTGGCGACTAGTTTAGGTGGCGAGCTTTATACGGTTTTTTCCGGGACTAGGAGGTGTAGAAAAAAAGAGTAAATTGAGTCGTTAGGGTGGTCGGTCCGTAATTGGCGTTGTTATTCTTCGCTTAGCGAAGTTTAACAAGGCTTATTAGAGGGATGTTTGCTTTGAGATTATCTGGATTATACACCTAGTTGAAATTAATTTACGAGTCGATCGATTTTCTTGAATTAATCAAGAGTAAGATTTTTCGTCATTATATACGAGCTAATGTAATTTTAATTGACATTTCGCGAAAATTCTAATGCTCTCGTAAATTTTATTTTATATTTGTGAAAGAGTTTTTATTAATAAAAAGAGCTTTAAAAAAGTGTACTTACATATTTATTTATTTATTTACTTTTGTATTAATCTTTTTTTATTTATTATAGTTATTTATTTATTTACTTTTGTATTAATCTTTTTTTATTTATTATAGTTATTTATTTATTTATACATTTATTTATTTATCTATCGTTTTATTTATTTATCTATTCATTTGTTTATTTATGCATTTATTTATTTATCTATCGTTTTATTTATTTATCTATTCATTTATTTATTTATGAACAAGCAATGCTCTTTCCAAATTATTATGGTTTAGTACAAAATATACATAATTTCCAAAGCTTAGTGGAGTTACTGTAAGCTGTTTGTTTATATCTGGTATGCTTTTAATCCCGCTTTGAGTACCACTATTTAGGGTATTTCATATTTTTAATACTAAATTTATTTGCAGAATTTGTGAAGCGATTATCACATTGTTAATGATAATTCGATGCAAATAATCAATTTTGTAATAATTTTAATGTAGTTACGAAAGCTGGATTTATTGATATCGTTGTTTATGTAGAACTATGAACTTTCGATAATTCCAATTAAGAGCTGTTTAAATATTTAGCTGATGAACCAGATAATCTACGTAAGATTTTATACATATTTCAACAATAAATAAATTTAAAAATTCGATACGGTAAACTGTAAACTGTAAAGTGCTCATTATATTTATAAAACATTTACTCTCATTAAGTAGAGTATATTTTAAACTGTATGGTACAATTTGTACACCAAACTACAGTATATCTTCAACTTAACTCCGAAATTCCCCAATAATAAACTCACCCCCCCCCCCATAAAAATAAACCCGCACCTAAATTCGTCGAACATCCCCTAAAATCCCAAAAACACTACACGCCCCCCCCCCTCTTCCGAAAGCTGCAATCTAAAATAGGACTTTTCTTTCTGTTACAGGGGCTTTGGAAAGCAGGGTTATCAGTGCCAAGGTGAGAGCCCGAATAAGGCGTCCCTGAAGTGAAAAAAGAGATGAGAGAGAGAGAGAGAGCGAGAGAAAGTAGACGAAAAAGAAAAAGAGAAAAAGACCCCCGCCACTGCTACTGCTGCTGCTGCTGCTGCCGTGTGTACACATTAACGTAGCAAAGCGGCATCAGCGGCAACGAGAGTAAAAGTATACATCTCCAGCGCACGCGGTATAGAGACGCGTGCCAGTGCAGTGGGGCGGTATTCTTTTTCTTTTTCTTTTTTTTTCCTTTTGCTAAACTTCATCTCTGTCGCTCTGTGTTGCAGTGTGCAGCTTCGTCGTGCACAAGCGATGCCACGAGTACGTGTCGTTCACGTGCCCAGGAGCGGACAAAGGCGCCGATTCCGACGTGAGTGTCAATTTCTAATTCCATAATAGTATATATATATATATACATATATATACGGAATAGCGTGTTTTTATACGTGTATAAGCGAAGCGTCCGCTGTGTATCCCCCCCCCCCTAACCCCTGCTCTGTCCGCCCCCTCGTCTTTCTTGTGTTGTGAGTCTATACGTATTAAAGTGGTCGCTCATCGTACCCGTTGCTTTTGTCTCTCTTCTTTGGAATGATTTTGGATTTGCGAATGAAATTTGTCACTGAAAATAAATGCGAAGCTAAAAGAGAATTAAGTAATTGCTAGAATAATTTTCAAATTAAATTAATCTTTTGCTCATTTTTGTAGGTTATCATTAACATTTTAAATAAAACAATCTTAAAGTCAATTCTTTATTTAAGTTAAATTATCAAAATTGAAGGCTTGTTTCTGGTATCAAAATATAGAAAAATGTCATAGGTTTTGAGCCTAAGAATTATATTAATGATAATCTACAAACATGATCAAAAGTAAAGTTTTTAGAAAATTCTTGCAGCGATTACTTTTCTGTGAACTTAAATAATGTCAAAATATATTATCATAGAAATTAAATTTGAAACAATCAGATAAATTTAAACTTTTTGTATAAACTTAATCGAACCCTATTATGAGTTTTGTACATTAAAAATTAATAAGTCTTAATATCAATTGCCAGTTTTCTCCTACTTTGTCTTTTTCGATATTTCGTTACAGGAAATATTTTAGTTTGGAGCTGAGACGGGTTTGAAAGCGCATTTTTCTGAAAGGAAGTTTTTAAGTGACACGGAAAGTTATTAAAGTTGAAAACTCTAACCCTCGATGTCAGAGTGTTTTTTGGTGACGTTTCTCGCACGAATTTTTTAAAGTGGATTTTGCGCAAACTTCTCGGGGCATTAATCGTCACGTATAGCAAATTGACAGAAAAAGAAATTAAAACCATCTCGTATGGCGAGTTTTGTATTGACTTTTTGTAATTCAATTTTTGAGATCGGGAAAAAATGTTTCGAAATACCTTCACGTAATTTTTGGTTGAAGTAATAAAGAAACTTGTTTGTAAGACGCATTTAACTGAGAAGGAACTAACTTTTCATTAACTTGAAAGCATCCTTTAACTTCCTTGAAAGGTTTTACAGCTACTGTTCTTAGAAAACATCTAATAAAGGTACAATTTTACCCCTAAAATGTGCGTGTATTTCTAAAGCAAAATGTGCATTTAAAAATATAAATACACTAGTTCTAAAATTAGAATCACTGGCATAAAATCATTTGTTGCGTATGTTACATTCAAGTATTAATTTGTTGAATCGTTGGTTTATTTAATAAGTTTTTTAAAACACGTTTACAGGCAATTTTACCTCAGAAAGCCTATTAAAATTTTCATCTTGTCTTATAAGTGAAAATCCTTTTAAGGTAATAGGCATTTTCATCGATGTCTATAAAATTTTTATAGAACTTTAAAATCCTATAAAAACTCTTGGCACTCGAAATGCATTTTACAATTCAAAAATAAATTGAACTATATTGAAATTTTAATTGAACTATTCTTATCTTCATTTCTTTTATACCATCATTAAATTTTCTGCAAGGATGAAAGCATTAATAGAAAAAAATTAATTTATCATCCGCTAACAAAGACGTGTGATTCTTCGTACAAAATTAATCTCTCTCTAAACCTATATCCTATAAGCTATTTCATCGGACCAAAAATATATATTTCTTTCACAATAATAGAGAGAGAAAGAGAGAGAAAAGGTCAGCCAGCTCAAAGTTCTTGTGCAAAATCCGCAGATCAAAGGAAAAATGCGCGCCAAGGCTCCCGTGAAATGAAAAGCGCGCGCGGTTCATTCGGCTGCAGAGAATGAGAAAACGAAATGACACGAGAGAAAAAAAACGGTAAAAATAGAAGCACAGAGAAAGGCGAAGCAGGAGAAAGCGAGAGAAGACATAAGAAAGAAAGAAAGAAAGAGAGAGAGAGAGGGAGAAACAAAAGCACGTGGCACGCGGGCAACCCCGCGGGGGTGGGCTAAAGCTATCTGGCTTTATATCCGCATTATATATATATACATTATACATAATCTCTTTATGACACCAGCGCACACGACTTGGCCTAATCATTTTTGCGCTTCGTTTATATTACCACTGCCGAGCTTGTATTCCATGCGGGGGGAAAAATATGCGATACGCATCGAGGTGAGTTTATACGATGTGTGAGGTGATAAAGGACGTAGGTTTTTTATTGGGTTAGGGAAGGAAGTTATGGTGATTTCACGGTGTTTATTGATAATTACGAATGTTTTCTGTCACCTGAGTTCATGATTGATTAATATTAGATATTGATTGAATAGACAAGATTTAGTAACAATTTTGAGTTACAGTTTTCTTTTGAATATTTAAAACAATGTGAGTTAAAAATATAATCGTGAAAAATTGTTTATTTCATTTGTTTTCAAAGATAAAATAGAATTTTTGACTGCGTTACAATTCTTTATTAATACTCCAGCTAGTCTTTGTTTTTAATTAAACATTACAAAAGTTAAGGTTTTCTTTATAACACTCGTATAAAATAAATTAATCTTTTAATCCATTAATTACATTGAGAGTTACGTACTGCAGTACACGCATTAAAAAAGAAATAATTAAATTAATGAACAAGAGAAACCCACTTAACCTTTTTCATGACTCATAACAAACAAACGTTCGTAATGGCTACTCATTTTACAGGTATCGCGTTACCTCGAAAATACAATTTTTTCTGCGTTCGCGATGACCTTCCTCGCCGGAGTCAATAAACACCGATAATTCACCTGCCAAAAAAGGAACTACCTCCGCGAATCACCCATCGACGTATCGCTCGTTTCTTCCCCTCGGAAAGCGAAAGAAATCTACTACTACCGAAGGGTCGTAGGTATATAAAAATGCATGATGCGGATAGGTCGAAGTTCGCGTTTTATTTTCCTCGACGAGCGCGAGGGTCGATATTAATCGCTGCGCGCACGGGGAATATTATTCCCGCGAGGAAGATGCGGTTGCCCTCTGTACCGACGCAAGCGGAAACACTTCGGCGTTTCCTCGTGCTATCGTTGAATCCCTCTTAGTCAATTTGTATTTTACCCTATTTTTTTTATAGTTCGGACGAGTTCGTTCTGCGCGAGAAGTTTGAATTATTCCTGTTTATTTTGTACACGAGGGGTCGAGTGGGAAGATGATTTTTTTTCGTTTATAGCTGACTTTCTTTGAATGCTGCCGATAACATGTTTTATTAAAAAAGTAATCTGTCGCGAGTTAAGCGTGCGAGTGATAATGTTTGCGCGATGGTTATTCCGCTGAGTTCTCGGTATTGGAATTGCAATTTTAAAATGAACCCATTCAGCGTATTAAATTATAAGTGACTGCAGGAGGGGGACTTGAACAATTCATGTTAACTGTAGTGTCTATCTATATATCTTTCGATCAAGTGTGAAACGAGAATCGTTGATAATATCCCGTGTCACGACCATATGGCAAAAGGATCTCAATTTATTCATAAAGTGATCTGCAGAAGTGGACTGTGCAATAACATCGAAAACGTAGTTATTATGAAGCCGAATTCATGTAGCTTTCATTAATCTATTTCTATTATTTATTAATAAACCTGAAATAGTTTTTTACGACAATTGAGTTTAAAGGACTAAGTTTATTTTTTTTAGAACTGAAGGAATATTTTATTTGCAGTATTCAAAGAATAGCACAGTATATGCTAGAGATAAAATTTCTCTTATTTGGGGATAAAGTTTTTTTTATATTTTTCTTATTTTATGGATATACTAAATTTTTTGTTAAGAAATGAAGTCGTCCACTTTCTGTAAGGAGAGTTTGGATATGAACTGAGAAGAAAATTGCACTGTCTTACCAAGCGTGTCTATTTCTACTTGGAATTAAAGAGAAAAGAAGATGAGTTTTGTCTGTATAAATAAAAAAGAATATGGTTGCAATGAAATTTCCTTCAATAAATTATAAGTATTCTACTTGCTTATAATATTCCAATATTTATTTGCTATTAGTGAAACTATTTTCAGTATGAATAACGTTTCCTAAAGTATCACAATACATGACTTTAATTAACGCGAGTTAAAGCAAGTGTTCTCACAGTAATTGCTTCAATTAGAAGAAAACAATAGTTTTGTTAAAGCTAAACTACGATTTACAAGTCTTTCACGTTTAAAGCTTTTCAAGAAATTTATTTGTTCTATTTTTACAAAAACATTTTTCCGCTCATCCAATGAATCTTAAAGTATTTTCTTATACCACGCAATTTTTCGCTTCAGTGCTCATTCATTCTCTTTCTTCTGCGTTCTTTTTTTCATTTAATTTTTTCCCAAACTTTTCTTGCTTTTGTCCGGTCGCTTTGAAAAACGGACTTTCAAACCATGGCAATTTCTCATTGGGCGCAAAAAAAATCGACGGCAATTCGCAAGCTCTCTCGCCGATAAGAAAGAGCTTGGGTTTTGCGCCATCGGTTCCCAAAGAAAAAAAGAGTCTTTTTATGCGCTTTCGAAGTAAATTTCCGCGGCAATTACACGTTTATTAACGGTCTTGTTTAATTTCTTTTTCTCTTCCGGGTACGGGGTATTTTATGTCAAGTGTGCAAAAAAGAATCTTTAGACAAAATTTATTACTATACGAAATCAATATATCAAGTATATTGATTTTGTAAAATTAATATGAACAAAGAAATTTCATTATTAATCATGATTCTCCGTAACTTGAAAAACTAAAAACATTTGAGGTGTGCTTTCCCAGCTATTTCGTCTCTTCGACATTTTATGTATATAGTATCTGTGCGTGCGTGTCGAAACGACGAGATCCTCATTTTTGTACATCTTGAATTTCTTATAATTATACATATATACCTATATACACCAAGGAATAAAGTGGCGCACATAAAGAAAATGCGGAATAAATTTTTCCTTCTGGGTGCTCGAAACGAGACGTAAACGGTACCGAGGAAGCATAATAAAACAAGGTCGGGTGGGGGAAGGTTCGCAAAAACCTCTCTGGGGATATGTGCTGTGTGCTTGTGCAGTGTGCGTGTATTATGAGTGGCTTGGTGTCAATTTTGCTGATGTTAAATTTTTGAATGTCGTGTCCCTCGCGATTCCGATGTGTCCCAAGTCATAAAATAACACGACCCTTCAATACAGGCGTCCTTCCTAGTCCTGCCCTGGGAATATTTTTTTCAAGCTGTGTGTCGGGGACCTTAACATGGAATTGCTTTCGTATTAACGTTGATACAGTACGTTTGCAAGGGTTCATTTATACGCTCTAAATTTTTAGAAGTAAAATTTCATCATCTTCTTAAAATTGCTTTCTTTGAAGTCATATAAAGCAGACATACATATTTAACAGCAAAGTAACATTCTCATCTTTTATTCAAATAAAACTGGTACGTTTTTGTAATAAGTAAAATGATATTTTCATCAATCATTTTTCACTCGATGAATTTGAAGATCAGTTATAGAAATATATAATATTTTTGTTGTGTATTTTTTAAAACAGTAATGATTGCAGTTTAATTTGTTTAACTAATGAAATGAATTTATGTAATTGCCTTCTTAATTATTGACTTTGACTAAAAAAATAAAGCCTTTCCTTACACATAAAACTAATATTATGAAAGAGAACTTTCCGATGCTCTTTCTTTAAATTGTCCGTTGCTCAACCGATTGAAATAACGTAAGAACCCTGAAATTATAATTTATCTTTACCTACTATAAATTATTAAGTTTCATTTGATCTCGTAGAACAGATCTATTAAAACAATAGTATTACTTTTTTCTCTTTATTTTCTTCGCGCAGCCCGATACAATGTGCCAAATTTGCTCATCATCCAGCAAGTAAATTTAACTAGATTTGGTTTTTGGTATCTTACAGATTGTGAAATAACTTTTCTAGGTCTGTGCACTCAATGAAATTTCAATTTCAACATTACATATTGCGGTATCAATGGTTTTCAAATCTCCCAATCAAAGTTCCCAATAAATATTTTACTTTAAAAAATTGTTTCAAATTCTGTAACATACCAATAAAAACAATCTATTTGACTGTTACTGCCCATATGATCGTCGAAAATCGTTACCATTAAACCGCTAAAACGTCAAGCGCAGGACTTGAGCCGATCGGCCGCAAAACGTACCTCATCTCTCCGCACCACAAAAACAACACTCATAAGAACTCCATCTCCACTAATTACCCAGCCGTATATACAGCGCAAAACTATACCTACCCACACCCATCCACCCACATTTGAGAAACGAAACATAGACCGCGTTCACGTGCAGGCACCGAGCGCGTGCGCGACGCATACCTGTCAAATGCACGTGTGTACAGTACACGTCAAGCGGCGTTCGTCTTGCGCGACTAATTGCCCGGTAATGAGCCGCGCCACGCAGCCGGCCAATAATAATCGAGTTCACGCTCGAGTGGTACGCGCGCGCGCGCGCCACTGGACACTATCCTGATATCTAGAGAAGCGGCGCGCGACTTGGAATTCAATTCTTGGCTATTATATAGACGGCGCGATCGAGGAGTGCGCGCGAATGATGGATTTCTACAGGACTCGGGCGATAGATCGGGAGATCGATCGGGAGTATAGTTTGTCGGATTTTTTACGATTTTAAGTTGGCTTTGGGATAGCTGTAATTTGATGGTCCAGGATATATGTGTAAGGTAGCTCTCTGTCTTATAACGTTCTTGCTGAGAATATTTACTTTGACGTATTACGAAATGTTTAACGGATTGAAAATAATGTAATTTATTATGTGATTTATTATTTATTAAGTATTTTGCGATACATCGTTTCGTTGAACCAAAGAGTTTAGACGTAAAATATTTCTTGCGTATAAGAATGGATGAACCTTTGAGAATATAATTATATTTACAGTATTTCAAACAAATATTCGTTTTTATTTTTTATAAATAATGATTTTTTTAATCCCTTAAAGTTTAATAAAATAATACAATTATTAGGTACTCCTAGAATAAATATCGTATGTTTTTCCAATTTTTAATCAAAATGACATTTATACGTTCTTCAACTGCATGATTAATTATTAATCGGTATAAAAAGTAATTTTTTGTTCTTCTTTACTTTTAAAATATCTTATATTTCTTAGTACTGTATTTGTATTGTATGCGCAAAACCTATTTTAAATAAACCATATTTTCACTTAAGAAAAACATAATTTCTTAAATAATTTTAAATTACTAATTAAAAATATAAAACATATAAATAAAAAACAGAGTTTAGAATTTTTTTAATGTCGTCCTTTGAGTATTTTTTAATAATACATAACGATAACAAACAGGAAAATAAGTAAAATCGATATTGGATAAATATCAGGTAAACTGATTCTCGAAGAATCTTAAAATGTCTATATATAGCAAAAATAACACAATAATCTTTAAAGGGGTAGGTTGTTTTGTTTGTCTTAAATTCATTTGAAAACCGTAAAACATTCGTTATATCAACAAAAAAGAAAAAAAAATCGTATCGCTTGCACGATGAAAAAGAAATAAGCTAAAGTACATTCAACGGTTTTACTCCGCAACAGATGGATCAACGGAGAAATGGATTTCTTCGCGCGCGCGCGCGCATTCGCCGTTGGGTATTGACGTGACGCACGCTGCAGTCGCTATTGTTTGGCTTAAAGGCTGCGTTAAAGGCGAAATTGCTTGCTTGTTACGAGAGGCGACTTTGCCCCTTTTTTGTATGCATATTGTGTTTGGAAAACTGGCATTGTCGACTTCCGACGATCGTTTTTTTACGCGTAATTCTGCGAAAATAGAGTTCGTTATTGCTGCGTGGGGGCTATTTCGCTAATTGAGTTTTCATTCGATTTCTCATTGTTGTGTTGCGCTTTAAAGAGCGGTGTTTATTTTCTCAAATTATGTCTATGAAAATTCGTTTAAAATATAGTTATACTTTTAGCGTATCTGTGGCTTCCCAGCGTAACCGAATAAGTCAGTTTTTTTGAAAATTGAGTGTTCATCTATTTTCGTATCCTTATATAGTATATTTTAAGATAAAAATATCAAGCAACAAGAATGTGTAAAGATAATTACCATATCCATTATTTGTAAATTTTGTAATTATTTGTTCAAATGGAAAATAAAAACTTTAAACATTGATATCTCCAAAGCATAAAAAGTTGACTTATTCTGTTATGCTGGAAAGCCACAAAAATTTGGCTATAGATAAGCTGAAAAAATTATTAATTGAATAGTGAATAGATCTCCGTGATGAAATATTAATTTTTTATAAAGAAACAATACAACTCTTATTCAATTCTAGTATTTGCGAAAAAATCTATTTACAAAATCATAAATAAGCTGGAACATTTTAATGAAGCTGACTTTAAGTTGAATTTTATATTGTCTTATTTTTTTAATAGAACAATTTTCTTCCATACGTACTAATTAACACGTTCTTATAATAGCTTACATGATAAATTAATAAGACATTCTGTTGTAGATTTCAAATTGATTTAATGAGCATGTATCATCAGTACATGTACAACTTTATTTACTAAAGCAAACATTGAATAACGGTAAAGTTAGGCTCAAACTTTATAAAACCTCAAATATTCTTTTTTTTTCGTACCTTCAAAAATATCGGTTACTCACTTGACTCGCATCACCGATACACACCCATATATTTCTCGAAAATATTCTAAACGCTTCAACAGCGGTATACCGCGCGCTCGCGCTCGCTCTTAAACCGATCAATGAGTAGATCGACAATTTTTCGCTCTGTATGGAAATTCGCGTCTTCGCCCGGGCGGGCGGCGAACGAGAAACTCATTTTAGCAAATGCCCCGCTGCGCGCCCCGGCAATGCCATCAGTGGTACGGTGTGCAGGTAGCTCATGTAATGCAAAAAAGCAATTGCGCCCACGCGGATTTCCAGCCCCCGACTATACGTACAACCCTTTTGTCAAGGCGAGATGCAGGGAAATTCGACGTTTCGGCTCTTTTGATTTTTCAATTGTTGTTCGTGCCGTGTAACGTGAATCTCTGGAGAGAGCGAGAACGAGTTGGCGTGGTATTATGCACGCTATTTGAATTCGTGTTAGCCGAGTTGCGATGCTAGGATTGAATTGAATGGCTGGGTTTGAAGTGACTTTTTATTCGCGTAATAAAACAAAGTAATATTCCGCACTCTCAATAAAGTCGCTTAAATAAAAGGGAGTTTTTTCAGACTTTATGAATAGCAGCACTTTTCATTTAAAACATTTTTTATTTGTTTGTATGTTCGTGTATTCGGTGCGAAAAGTACGGAGGTACTTTTACTTAGAGGGTTGCATATACCTTAGAATCAGAAAATATATAATAAATATTATAAATAAAATACATTTTTGAGAGTTATTTTTACCTTTTCCACAGAAATTTTATATATATTTATAATTTTCTTCATAGACAGTTTCTTTTAGAGCTTATATATTATATAGTAATGACGATGCATTGATGCAAATTCACAATAATATTTTATTTCTCATAAATTTCTTCAAATCTCTTTTATCGGATCAATCTATATTTAAAATTTTGCATATTTATTGTATAGAAGAATACCAATAAGAATTATAAAAATCTAAAATATTTACACGTTTTATCTAATATCAATTTTAAGATAAAGGGTACAAAACTATACCGTTGTTTAGAGCTCATCCAAACATAAATTTAAAAAATAATAAATACCTTACGTGCAGGTAAAGATGAATAAATCGCGATCAAAAATTGATAAAATAAGTATAAAAATCCAAGTATAGTTAGATCTAATACATTGCGTCAAATGGGAAATATTCGTAGATATTATATTTTATAATTTTTCCTGCACTTTAGGGGTCAATTTTTCTTTTTCCCATTTTGACGAGCTGCCGTGGGCAGTCTCCTTTAGCTCAACGGTGATGAACAGTTTAAATTGAGATAGCGAATTCTTCAAGCATTTTTTTAGATATAAGCTTCTTCTTCCTTTCAACTGTCGAAATATATATAGAGAAAGATTAAAAAAACATTCTTCAAAGGTTAGTTATTTTTTTAAATTTCAGATTTCGAAATGTATGTAACCCTTTAACACTTTTTCTGATAATTTATAAAAGTTGTAATTTATCCAAGTAAATTGCGCATAAAGACGAATCGCTAAATAAATCATAAAATTAGCCATTTCTCGAAAAACCACTCAAATCCAAGACACAAAAGCCCACTTCTAAACACTCAGCCCCTATAAACGCAGTCTCCACACGTCTCGGCTTATTGACCGACGATGACGTCACTGCCAGTTAGAGTGCAAGGGCGCTTACTATATACGCTTTCTCTCAAATTCACTCCCTAATTCCCTGTACATACACTATGCACAACCTCCTCACACTGCACTACAAACAACCCCCGCGAAACTACTCTAGTCGTCAAAGTCCATACACATTCCGCGGCCGATACGCGCGCACAAAGTCCTGCTGTACAAAAACCGCGCTTCTCCACCTGCGCCTAAACAAAAGCAGGTATGAGCCCGAAGCTCGTGTATACCTATATATATACACGGGCTGAAAAGCAGGCCGCGGGGAGTTGAGGAAAGCGAGAGAAAACTGCGCGCCGGAGCTTTAGGCTCCAGCCCCAGCTCCGCGCGCATAATATCCATCTCCCGGCCTCCGCGCGCTCTCTTGACCCTTTCCCGCCCGCGTCCTTGACCCTTTGCACTATCTCGCGCGCGCGCGCGTTCTCTCTCTATCTCTCTTCCCCTCGCGCTCTCTCGCTCTCCGCTCGCGCACTCGGAGAACGAATTTTGTTTCAGCCGCTGCGAGATATGTATACGTAGCGCACCTGATGTGTGCTCGAGATTATTTTGTTTCGAGGCCTATTTTCCTTTTCGTGTGTTTTTTTTGGTTTCGAGGGTGGCAGAGGGGAGGAGGTTTAATGGATTTCGATCGAATTGTTTATCGGAGGGAGATTGAGGGAACGAGTTTGTTTTGATGTGAATTTTGCGTCCGGGGGCTACGATTTTGTATTATTGGTCGCGCGGGATGTGGGGAATATGGTTACTGTAATTCGATGAGATCAGGTGAATTAAATTTGTGTCGGGATTATTTTGTTATCGAGAAATTAAATTTTAATTTTAAGTTTAAAGTTCACCTGGAAAGCTTATTTAAATTTTCAATTGACCTAAATAATACAGTTCTTGGAGTTTAATTAAACTGATGGTTAATATAAATTTTACATGCAATTGATAAATAAGTAAATTTAATTGCTTATGTTTTTGTTGTGGCGAAATGATTACTATTATCGGTTAAATTTTATTAACATTTTTTTCTGTGAACGAAAAAAATGAAGTATTCAGTTATTTAATTATAAATTCCCCTTTTCAGAGTAACTAGTTAACATAGTTCCTAATTTTGCATAAATTTGCATATTTCATAAAGAACACGCGATATCATTAAATTTGTATTAAGTCTGACGATAAACATGATGAAAATTACAGACCGTCTCTATGGAAAGTAATGTACTGTTATAAATAAACTATTGCTCATTACAGTTTCGTTCATATGAAAATAGCTTTATGAAGTGATTATCATCAAATAACAGGCACCAGTTCTAAGTCTTTATAAAACATGACATTAGCATTTAATTTTTATTTTCTATTTTTAAAAGTGCATAACAAATATAATAAATATATTGCGTTTCAATCACGAACAAAAATAGTATCTTCTTATATTGTGAGTAAATCAAATATATTTAAATTTTAAGTCATTCGTAAACATATTCCCTAAGAACATGCACGATTTGAAATAGAATCGCTTCGTAATAACACTTAAAATATTTCAAATTCATTCTATCTCAAACAAACGCTCCAATTCAACTCCAAACTTCCTCCACCCGCCAAAACGAAATACACCCATCATCTTAAAAAAATTTTAATTAAGGAGCGAGGCATTAACCATTGTGCATCACACCGTACGCTTCGTAGAGTAGTCGCACCGCGCTCTCGCGACTCCCTTCCAATTTAATTAAGTAATGATTCCAAGTGCAGTGCGCACTTGGAGCAAGCAAACAGGTGTGCACGTATATCTCTCATTCTGCAGCGGCACAGCTTTCGAGATGAAAAATCGTTCGTCTCCGAAATGCCTTCCTTTCCTCCTTCGTTCCTTCCTTCGTCCTTCCTTTCTTCTTTCCTTATAAGACTTTATGGGGATAAATTACTTAGCTTGAATAATGCAAAATATTACTGAAGCAGCGTAAATATATGTGTGAAATTTAAATAACAAAGGATGTAAAAAATAAGACTGCGTGTTATTTAACTATGGCATGTGATAAAATAATTACAAGTTTTGAAAACGGTCATAAAATGATATGAGATCTTCAAATTCATTGACTCATCAAGACAATCATGAAGACTGCATCTATCACTGTGCCCCCCGATATTTTTATTTAAATAATTATGAAACCATATAGTAATTAGATATAAAAGTAATTTGTGTTCAAAACTACTGTTCGAGTTACTACATGATTACTTAAATAAGAATATCTGTGGGCGCAATTATCGATATATGTCACACAAACTGACTCTCTTACCTTACCGACGAAAGGCTAACAATGATTACTGGAAATATTAAAAATACAAAAACTTGCTGTTTCAGCAAAAAATGTTGCTAGCCTCGCTAATAAATTGGCTAATCCAACAAACAAATTTAACTAACTTACCTAAATACTCTAGTGAGCCAGCTTTACTGTTCCTATTCCGATAATTCTCTTTAACGTCCCACCGTTAATCTTCTGTTCCGTGTTTGCGTGCGAATGGCGTGTGAGAAAAAACGTGAGAAAATGTTGCGCATCAAGACAGACATTGTACAATAATGGTTGACATGCGCTGAAAACCGCAGGACACGCGGACGAAGCATCAATTCAAGGTGCAAACGTACAACAGCCCCACCTTCTGCGACCACTGCGGTAGCCTGCTCTACGGTATCATCCACCAGGGCATGAAGTGCCAAGGTACCGATTGTATTGCAAACAAAAAAGCAACCTTGTGAAGTAAAAGTGTGTGTTTTGCTGGTCTTGAGCCAAAGTTTACGTATGGCGTTTGTTGTGTATGTCGCTTTGTTTTCTTTGAGCCCCCTCTTTGACGCCTTTACTTATATATCACTGTTGGTTTCTTGTTCTCTTCTTTTCATCCCCTTTTGTCCACTAACTCAGGTACACCTGATTTTTTGCGCCTCTATTTCTCTATTATACTCTCTTTGAGGTGTTTTTTTACCTTTACTCACTGTTCTGTCCCAATTTGTAAAGGGTGAGTATTTGTATATAAACATTCAAATGTATTGTCTTCATGTAATCTCTATATTTGAAATCTATTTTATTAATTAATGAACCTTTTTGTAAAATAAGAATTTCTTCCTTATTTTCAATATCAATGTTTATCGGTATGTTTATTTTTAAACTAAATATCTTGTACATACATATATCTGAAAATCGTTCTAAATCCTAAATAAGATAAACACCTGTATCCTCGTTGGAACTCAAATTGTTATATAATAATCTATGTTTGAAATCTATTTAATTAATTAATACAGCTGCACAACTGTAAATAAAAAAATAATTTCTGATTTATGTTCAAGTTTTCAATACCAATGTTCATCAGTAGTTACTTTTGCAATAAATCTCTTGTACATACAAATATCTGAAAAACTTTCTAAATCGAAAATATAAAGTAGAAACGTATCCTCATTCAAGCAAAAAATCTAAAAATATATTTTTACCAACATATACACCCAGAGATAATCTTTCTCCATTCTTGAACATCTCGACTCTCATTTACACCTGAACAGATACACACACACACACGCACACGTGTATCTCGTTCTCCCCGAAGCTCCACTTTCTCACTCGACTTGCTCCTCCTCGCCCACCTTTCCACACCTAGGCCCCTTACTCCTTCCACGCACGCATCTCCCCGGTTTCTTCGATTCTCGTCGGCGTCGGCAGCGGCATATTTTCCACTCCAGCTGGCATTCTGCGCTCTCATCTCCTCTCGCCGTGAAATTTTCTCGGTCGCGCGCGCGCGCGCTCTCTCCGACATAATCGATATGACGAGCACGCGCCTGCTGCAGGTGCAGGTGCAGCAGCAGCGGCGGCGTGCGCAGCTCGCGCGGAGATATCGCTCTCTCTCTCTCTTTCTCTCGTGCACATCAGCAGACGTCGCATCGCGTCGTATAATAGTGTATATAGGGAGTCGCGAAGGTGGATCAGAATTTATGTCGGCTTCGAGCGATCGTTAAATCCGCGGATTATGGACGGCTGGAATGGAGAGCGAGAGAGGCTTTTGCGTCCTTTGTGAGCGACGTTATTTCTTCCTTCTTTCTTTTTTTATTCTTTTTAAGTTGGGATATGAATCACACGCGAGGGTCTTTTGAGATTGGAAAATCTGATTTTTACACACGGGTTCAGTGCAGTCAAGGTGTAAAGCTGATTTTTGCAATTTTCTTTTTACGACTTTAATTGAAATTGAAGCATTCTGTGAAAACTTGATACTTGTATTTCTTTTGAAATTGCATGGGTAAAATAATTGGTTGCATAAGTAATTTCATTGCTTTTAACTTTCATAGTAATGCTAATTTGTGAACGCATATGAAACAATTGGTGACTCGTATGCAATTGCCGAATCTGTCAAATGATTAGTTGAGGAGTATTCGAATAAAATCGAATTTAATTTGATTTTTGTTTTGACTCGATACTCGTATATTTTATTTGCACGGTAATTTATTGTAATTTTTTCTGTCTATAATAACTTTTTATTAAAAAAAGGTAATATGTGATAAGTAGAAGAATATTGAAAGATTCGTTTTACAATTAAAATAAGACGTTTTATATATAAATGATCTATGTATCAAAAATTAAAAATACAATTATCAGCTTATATTTAGACACTTCTCTGTTATAAAATTGATTCGGTTTAACGCTCTTAAAATTTATTAATTTTATTCTACGTTTTACTTAGAAGCGGAACAAGCTAATTACGAAATAATATTAAAATACGAGCAGGCAATAATATTATGATTGAAATTATATTATTAATTCAGTATCCATATAATTGCCGAATCAGAAACTGCATTGAATTTAAAGTACATGAAATATTCATTACGCTTAACATTCTCGTTTTCAGTGATATTACAAAAAACTAGAAATATGTTTCTTGATAAATTATAAAAAAGTAAAGTAAAAATTGTATTACAGGTATTATTCAACTAAAAATAACATTAATGTTCAAACTAACATTAATTGTTGTATTATCAATAAGAAATGTTGCTTCCTCCCGCTAAACATTATACGATCCTCATGGAATATTAAAAGCCCTATTTGCATCCGCTGAAAACTCTAAAAATGATAAATCGAGTGTAAATCGCTTAATTCACACTCTCTATATCTCTCTCTTGCTCCCTCTACCCACGCTAATAAATTAATATACCCACGCTCATAGATTCTATCAGCCACGTGAATAACTACCGGCCAATAAAATCCAAACGTAAATAACGTGAGCACGAATTATTATATTCTCTCCCCCGGCCAGCGACAAAACGCTCTCCTCACTATATATATACCGAAACAATTCGGAAACAATTTCCTCGCAGCTTATCTCCTATTATTTTCCAAAAGAAAAAGAAACCACCGCCACCTCCGACTCTGTCGCCATATGATTTATGGTCACTTCCTCGCGGGCATCCTCCGACTGTTTCCTTCCCTATATAATCTTCTTCCCTTTTTTACCCTCGACCTCGGCAAAGGAACAAAAAGAAAAAAATACTGCAACAAGCGTGCGTCACCGTTTTTTTTAATTCGTGGCCGGAAGCGTTTTCCCATGCCTGGCGAAGAGGAACGAAGGAAAATAAAGAGAAAGAGAGAGAGAGAGAGAGTAGAGTGGAGCTCGGAAGTCTTGAACGTATAAAATGTACGCGCGGCATAAGGATGTAGAAGGCAAATACGAGGAGATCTTTAGCCCGAGGATGGAGATAATAAAAATACACGCGCGCGCGGAAAGCGGAAGAGCGAGAGAGGATGAAAAATGGGGAGAACCGCTGCAGCGCGTAACGAGACTTCTGATTTTTCATTCTTCGCTCTTTCTCTTTATTTGTTTTTTCTTTTTTCTTACTTTTTCGCTGCCCTCGAGAAGGAGGAGGAAGAAAGTTTAAGGACCAGGGCGCAGACTGCAGCGCCGCCCCGACGCTTTTTCCTTCCCTTTTCACTTCTCAACTCCGAGGTCGTTTTCTTCGCCAAAGTCCTCGCCTCTTTATCCTCTCTTTTAACTCACTTTTTCTTCCGCTCTGTTTTCTTTTTCTCGAAATCCCGCGGATGTCTCACATGTATCCACTTTTCAATCTTCCTGTCTGATTGTGTTTGCTGCGCGCGTGTGGTACAATGTGCTTTTGCGAATGAAGTATTGAAAGCCTTGAGTGATGTATGTTCTTTATATATATTATTACTGGCCTGAAATTTTTATGACTGTACATATATATCTATATGTAAATATGTATATATATTTGTGAAACTTAATTAACGAATTAAAATGAGTTTTATAAACACTTTACTAACAAATAAATTGAGCTTTGACGTTTTTCAACAATTGCGTCTGAGCGAAGATATGAATTAACTCAAAATGATTGTTCCGTACGATATGGTATAAAGAAGTTTATATGGGTGCATTGTTTGAATTTTGTTTTTCTTTGTAAATATTTATCTTTTAATTTATTCGATAGACGGTATACCATCTCGATACGAAATTCTCAACTCTGATGTTGCATCGCTTTTTAATATAACAAACGACTTCAACAGTCGATAAAATGAAAAATTAAAAAAATAATTAAAACCAAGAAGACATCGTTAAAAACGAATTTATAAATTAATGAGCGTCCCCATTGTGTATCTCGTGTGTGTATGTATATATTTTAAATATTAACCTGTCTTCTGTACTGTCTTTCCATCTGTATCTCGTGTGTCGTCCAATTTCTGTCGTTTTATTCTGATCTACGTTGCTCGATCTCTTTCACTCTTCTTCGTGTATTTTTTTATCGACTGTACATAAAACTTTTCATTGCCCATTACTTATCTTTATGACACTCGCTGTACATACGAATCTCCCCATTTTCTATACCGGAAAAAAGAGAAAAATTTATTGTTAGCTTTTTCCGTATATACCTCCCATTTTGCTGATTTACCTATATATATATTATTCCCCCGCGCCTGCTTCCTATTTTATTCTCTGTCTCTCTCTATTTTACAGCGAAGCGTATCCAATGCTCGCTTTGAGCGGTTTTGACGTTTTCGATGTTTAAAGTTGCCTTTTGTATTTATTCAATAAATCTACTCGTCGTATCCGCGCTATTCCCGTTATATATATTTTTTTCTACGTACTTCTCTCTCTTTTCGCACACCGATCTACGGTTTCGATGTTATGTATTTTTACATAAGCGCTGCTGCGTGTACGTTAATGTACTTCTCCACTATTGTTCGCACGGTCCATTTCACATTTTTTCCCCTTTACTTCAGTGTCGTTTCATATAATAATGTTTACGATATTCGAATTACTGTACATAACTTTTTATCCATCCTATTATATCGCTTTCTTTTGTATTCTTGACACATTTTTAATATATGTGATTTTTTTTATCATGCAGTAACTTATCTTTATGCACTAATATTTTTTTATATGCATCATTATAGCACATATTACACGATTATTATCGTTAATACTCCATTTTTCTCTAGGTGATCACAAAATCAATGATAATATTAAAAAAGGGCGGACTATTTTACAGTCCTTGATGTGCATTCAATATAAAAAATCAAACATGTTTAAATTCATCGAGTGAAATATTCAGTCATTTTGAGTCAATATGTAATTAAGTATTTATCAAATTAATTATAACTATTTTAGTGAATAATTTCAAATGGTTTATTCACATAATAATAGTCCTCGACTGTACGCAAAGGTTGGTTCCATTTTTACTTAAAATACTGAATATTTCCCTTAATCAATTTCAATGCAAGATAACATAAAAATTAAAACAAAAATCAATCACGTCAACATCTTTTGAGCATAAACATTCTCCTTTCACCTGCCATTTCAATCGAAACACGTGGAGAGGAAATTTGCAGTTTAACGACCATAAAAAAAAAAAGACAAAGCGTGACAAAGCGCTGAAAAGTAGGAAAGCCGTTAAAACGAGAGCCACCGTTGATTCTCGGTAAAAATCAGCGTCAAAACATCGCGCTCGGCAAATTGTCATCCTCCCCCGCGTCGGCAACTCAATATTCACCGCACGAGCTCGCTGATTCATCCTCCTTCTCATTCAGATTTTCTCCGTCTCCGATGTACACGCTGGGTACACGTATACGTCCAACGACGACGACGAATCGAGCGATAATCGAATCAGCGGAGCAATCGCCGCTTAATCGCTTCACATCCCTGTCGATGGATCGCTCCTCTGCTGCTCTCCATCTGTCTCTATCCATCTCTCTATTTCCATCTCTTTCTCTCACTCTCTCTCTCTATCTCTCTCTCGCGTGTCGAAGGGTGTGCAGGTGAGCATTTTCGTGCATCCACGCCGTGACGTTTATTAACTCCTGGGCTGTTTTCAATTTTCGCCTTGATTTTCTTCTGACGCCTCGTGCCCCTTTTTCTGGGTCGCGCGCCGGGGGCTATTTTTAGAGGCCTCCGGCCAAATGGCTCGGAGTGTCGAAGGGGTCGCTTTGGTCGGAGAGAAATGAAAAAAAAGAGAGAGAGAGAGAGGGAAAAGCGAAGAGAATGGAAGGAAATTTGGTTTACTGGTGGATTACGGGAAATTCGAGCTGGTGTTATATAGACACGAGCGCGCACGAGTGCGCAAGCTCGTGAGTTACAGAGTGAAACTGCCCCGCTCTTTTTTTTTTCGGAGGGCGATTTCAAAGCCAGCCAGATTCGTATGATGTTTGCGGAAGACTTTTTTTTGTGTTGCGCGGCAAAAGTGCCGCTTGGCCAGTGTGTGTTGGATAACCTTTTTGAGAAAATGAAATAGTATTGTATTTGCTTTCCGAGAAACAAATGGCAAAAGAGGTACGAGAACACTGTAAATTTACATTTCGCAATTGTGATCTTTATTTTTTTGAGACTGTATATACCTTATACATCTATGCGCGCAAGACGTGCAAAAAGTACGGCGCAGTAATGAGAATTCCGATGAATGCAGAAATTCCACCGCTGCAGTTCATCGTTAAAAATACGTTACGAACAATTAAGCGAGATTCTCTCTCTCGCATACACACTTGAAAATTCGAGCGCAAAAAATTGCGCGAGAACGTTCTCCAAGAGCTCTCCTGTAATTGCAAGCCTCCTCGCTCTCGGCACCGCCTGATCTAATTACAATCAGCCTCCGAGAGGTAAGTGCTCGTGGGATTCTTTCACATACAGACTTGTAAATTCTCACGGTGCACGGGAGATTAGAGGGAAAACGTACAACGCGTACGTGTGCGTAATAACGTTGCACGGTGGATTGCTTGCGGGAAAGCTGCGCTGCGCCCCGCGGGTCGCTCGGGGAGAATCAATCAAGCGACGTCCACTCGTTGCGCGCGCGCTGCAGCGCGTTATTGCGTCCCCGTAAACATTCGGAGAGATATTTATTAGAGAAGTTGATTTGACACGTTACAAATTGTCGGACAGTCGCGCGCAGGCTTTTGCTGGCTCGGAAAATGCTGGTAATACGGAACAAGGAATAATCTGCGGTCTATGAATATTTCATTTTTAATTTGTATGAAAATGAAGATGTTTTAGTTAGAATTTTCATTAACGACGTGGTGATTATTGTCGCGTCGAAAAACTACTGCTTTTAGCATTTTTGGAATCAGTCTGGGACATTTTTGTGCGTATATTTATATTGCGTTTGATAAGAACTGTATTAATTAAACAAGTATTTTTAATAACATAAGATTTGTTTGTGTAAATCTTGTAGTAATCAAAATTTATTGAAATAACCCTATATAAGGTTTCAAAAGCTAAAATAAAAAAGAAATCAAAATTTATTATACTTTTATAATTTGATTAAGTAGGAAATCGAATTACAAACGTCTATTATATATTTAGTAGTTTGACATTATCCTAAAGTTCATTTTTAATATCCTCAACGATTACATTCTTGAAAGAGCCTCGTCGCATAGGTATTATATATTTCTTAAGATTTATAATAATCTTCTTACAAAGAACGATTAAATTTTTAAACACTGTACAATATTATTCTAAAGGTAGACTTATCAATTACTTATATTTAATGCAGTTTAATTATAATTGATTAATAAATAGGTTTCAAATAATAATGAATAGAAATACATATAAAATTACATACAATATTTAAACAAAAGTGATTCATTAATAAAATTATGATAAATTCGTAATAATATGCATTGTGACATAAATATCATTTGGGTATAGAACATTTTCACATAATTTATGAAAATATTAAATTTCCGAAATTCAGAAATGTACAAACCAGTCCAGAAGTGAAGCATGCAAATGAACAGAAAAGCGGTCAGAAAGACCATTTGTGTAAATGAAACGTATAATTTGAAATTCAATTGACAACATGAAAAGAAGATTAATAAATTATTAAAAAAAGTAATTTAAGAAAAAAGTATACAAGTGTTAAAAGAATTATAAAATAATTAACATATGCACAAAGACTGTAAATAATTATTAAAAATTTACAAATAATATTAACAGTAGTAAGTTCTACTACTGATAAACTGCACATTTGTTGAAAACTTTTAGCGTGGCATTTCGCATCACAATCTCTTGTTGTTTGTTTACCCTTCAACGTAGGCATGTCTCGCTCGTGTCAAGCGCTTTGACGCGTAATTTCTTCTTTTCTCATCCGCGTTGCGCTGTGCACTGAACACGTAATTCCAGGCGCTTCAGGTGCTGCGCGCTCACGTGTACATGTGCACTTTCGTGCCATTCTCTCTTCTTCCTCTCTCACTGGCGGTAAATCGCTTAGTCGCTCGGACAGTCGTAAACCGAACGAGCGAACGGAGAACGAGAATCTCGTTCACTTCGAGGAAAATACGTTTTTCTCTCCCACGAGTTACTTCTCGCGTCCCTCGTTACTATCGCTTATTGCCTTCGTTTTTCTACTTTTGATGGCACGAGCTTTTCGATCACCCGCGCGCGCGCCTAGTCGAAAAAGTAGTGGCTGACAGTCGAATTTATTCCATTACGGAGAGAATTGCGGCGAGTGTAGGGTTTTACTTTTTTTTGCGAGATAGCAGGAATTTTTTGTTGCGTGAAATTGTGCTCGTGCTCGCGCTTTTATTTCGGCACGTTGTAATGAATGGTTTTACGTGGTAGTACACGGGGAATTATTTTATTGGAACTCATGCAGCCGGCGCGTATGGAAACACTCGAGAAAAACTGCGCGCGGTCGTGTTTATCTGGCTTTTGCCATTTATGCTATATTCTGCCGAAAAAAATGTGGTACTTAATTTTGTATTTTGTGCTCGATAACGTATGATTCTGTGAATGTACATTTTATTGTTTATTGACTGATATAATTACAATTTTTTGAATACTGGAAAATATGTAAATTCTTGAATAAAGTACAAATTGTTATGTTAATTACAAAATAAATGCATGGATAAATTAATTATTCTCAGTCATTTTGATAAAACAGTATTTCTGGCAGAATATTATTTAAAATTATTCAAAAGACTTTTAGTATTTTAAAATATATGCATTCGCTTTAATTAAATATTCCATTAAAAAGGATTTTTTGAAAAAGTGACTTCCAAGAAGAGCAAAGTAAAGCAAGAAAATGAAGCATCTGCAGAGACTCGTAGCTTTAAAAAAAAATGTATTCGACTACCTACCTCTGCAGTGCATTAAAGTGCTCGCGCGCATGTACGTAAAGGTAAAATCTCGGAACAAAAAGCGCAATAATGAAATTCGCAACTCCGGCGTGAGCGCAAAATCAGCGATTCAATAAACGGAAAATGAATCTCCTTTCTCTCGAACGTGCAAAAAACGAGATAGAAAAAAAAAATTCCTGCAAGATGCGAGAGATAAAAATTCTCTTTCAATTACGCGCGCGCGTCTTTTCAAGACAATGCACACTAATAAGTCTCGCCAATGAAGAGCGTTTTAATTCAAGTTGTCTCAACAACGCTCCACGGTACCTATATAATATACAGCTGCGCGTTAATAGAATTTTGCGCCTGGCGCGCCCACCGTAAAGTAATAATATCGCAGAGCATTGAAATTCCCGACTGCGCGAAATGTTCATTATGCACGTCTCGCGGCGCGGGGGGTAGACAAAAGAAAGCGGAGGATGGCGATGACGAGGGTCAGCGCGCGAGGCAAAGTTTACAGGAAAATTGAGCAAAGGAGAGAAAGAGAGAGAGAGAGTGCCAGAGAAAGTGTGAAAGGCGAAGAAGTAAAATGTTTTCTCTGCGCCGCCTTGAGATTCTGCGAAATTGCGTTTTTATTAGGGGAACGATAACGCGAGACTAGCTTTTACGTCCTTACCGGAGCGAGATATACCTACCCCATGTTTAAAGATGGGGAAACGTTTTACGATAGCCATAATTTGCTTAGTTTTGTGCAAGTTTATTACCGGCGGGGGTTTTAACTCTTATTGCAACGTGCATTAATTGCCCCGAGCAAAGTGAAGACTATTATTTCGATTAATTACGAGGAAGAACATAGACAGCTTTTTGTTCAAAGAGGTTTTCGTTATTTGCGCGTTATTAACTTTTGATAATATAAAGTTTTCCATTCTCAGTGAAGGAATAAAGAGATAGAAAGAATGCATAGTATACGATGTAGGTAACATGAAAGTCAATATATCTTTTTTATCGATATTTTATACAAGTCATAAAAACGTTCAATTTTATTTTTCTATTATATATCAAGTGCGATCAATTTAAATTATTTTCAAGTGACTATACAACAAAATACTGATTCTGAAACGATTGAGAAAATGTTGAGGAGCTATGCACTAACTTGTTCAATCATTCGTTTAACTGTATACAAGTATCAATGCGTTTAATAAGTATATATGGGTAGTTCCATGCCAAGTGAGCATGTCGAAAAATAAAAATTTCTGAAACTCTGCAAAAATGCTGGTATATGTACCCAGAGTATGTAGAAAAAATTTCAGACCGTCAGGTGTTATATGACAAGGGCAATTAAAGGTTTAAAAACGCGTTTCTTTTAATATTTTGAGATTTTGCCAACATTGTTTGATTTTTAATTCAATAACTAGGGACTTTTGAGAAAAAATTGTTACATTTTTTGTTCAAAATAAGGTAAGAAATTTATAAAAAATTTTGATCTAATCCTATTGTAATATTCTGTGATCTCATGCATTGTAATATATTGTAATTTTAAGATTCTAGAAAATTGCCACAATTTTTTTCAAAATATAAGATCTTAAAATTTAGTTTATCATATTTCCTTTAATTCAAGACTAATTAGAATATGGCCTCAAGCTGAATATAATTTTTGCAGAATATTGAAATACCGCACTTCTTTTGATATTTCCATTGTGTGACTGTAATAAAAAGTCACCATTTAATAGCTCTGTAGGAATTATATTTAGCTTGAGATCATTTTGCACAAGATCTAGAATGAAAGCTGACATTAAATACTAAATTTTAAGATTTTTTGCTTTGAGAAAGGTGATGATGGCGATCAGCTAGAATTTGAATATTACAATATATCACACTACATGAGTTTATAAAGAAAAAATACCGAAACAAAGTGCGCTTTTTAAAAATTCTGCAAAAATTATATTAAGCTTGAGACCATATTCTAACTACTCTAGAATTAAAGGAAATATGAAAAACAAAATTTTAAGATTTTTTATTTTTAAAAAAATTGTGACGATTTTCTAGAATCTTAATATCACAATATATCACAACGCAAGAGATCACAAAATATCACAATAGGGTCTAATACATTTTTTTAGATTTCTTACCTTATTTTGAACAAAAAATATTCTTACAGTTTTTTCTCAAAAGTCCCTAGTTTTTGAGTTAAAAATCAAGCAGTGTTGGCAAAATCTCAAGATATTAAAAGAAACGCATTTTTAAACCTTTAATTTCCCTTGACATATAACACCTTGCGGTCTGAAATTTTTTTACATACTCTGGGTACACATACCAACATTTTTGTAGAGTTTCAGACATTTTTATTTTTCGACATGCTCACTTGACATGGAACCACCCATATACACTAATTATATTGATAATTAAGAAAAAGAAACATTTATTTAATTTGTTCAAGTGCTTCCACTTTCCTCAAGAGCTTTTTTTCTACTTGTATAAAAGTAGTATTTCTTTCGTAAGCACTAGAAGTCATACAACAGAAGCATTTTATTAGAAAGTTTACCATTTTCTCTGCTAAAGAAATAACAAGAGTTATACAGAAGTAAAAGAATACATACGATAAAAACAATACAATATTAAGTACACGAATTAATTGAACTAGTTACTACCTAAATATTTTTGGAGATTTTTTAAACTAATGTTCTTCATATAAGTGTATAAGTGTAAATCAGTAGTAGTCGATGGCGTATGGTCAGGCATAGAATATTTTTCAGTATTTTCTTTTGTTTTGGAAACCTAAGTTTAAAACTGTTTACATTATTATTTCAAATACAAAAACCAAAAACTTGTTTCATGGCCTTACACGAGTTAGTTTTTATAGCCTGGAGTTTCAGCGGTCATTACATTATTCATTACGTCATATGTGTTTATCCCATAACATTACATAATACGAACGTGAAAATAAAATGAGGTTATTACTTTCATGTATGAACTTCCATGTATTTTAGATTTACCATTTCAACTTGAACTGCGTATACAAAGTTTAATAGTTGTTCTTTTCAAATTTAGTTTAGAATTTATTAGTACTTAAATTTAATTCAGTACTAAAATTAAAAACAATATTATATTGAATTTATTTAGAATTTTGGTTTAAAAGGGGCTATGCTAAAATCATTAAATTATTTGCTTAAACAAAAAATAATAATTATAATTATCTAAAAAAATAATAATTTTTAATAACTAACTTTCTGAATAATGAGTCATCTTATTATTTATTATGAAATTAAAATTTTGACCCAGAAACGACAAGATAATATTAACAAATAATACTCATTTTTTTGTAAAAGAAAATCTTTCAGAACAATTTGTTTCGTTCTAAAAATGTTTATTATTTACTTTAGACAAAACAATCACAATTTACCCGATTTCGGATACAGTATCCCGACAATACCCGTAAGATTCACAGTAGCTTTCTCTTCAATCATTCAATTCTCAGTCTCGTCTAAAGAAACTTTCCTGAAGAGTCGTCGTTCACCCGGCGCCACAGCCCCCTAAAACTCTCCTCTTCTTCTCACACTCCTCCTCTCAAGATCTTGCCATCGCCTCCACACTGTCTAAATAAAGACACCCTCCCAAAGACACCCATCCCATCCCATCTCTCTCTCTCTCTCTTCCCAAAAGCATCCTTTCAAGTGCAAAGCACCACGATGTCAGAAAGAACCCAGAAAAGAAAATCGAGAAGCGATCGTCTCCACGCATTTACGCATCGCTGTCCGACAGAGAGACAGAAATTCCGTAGAATTCGTCTCGACGACGACATTTCTTGTTCCCACTCTTTGACCTCTCCGCGAGAGGAGGCCGGGGGTTCCTCCTCTGTTTTGACACGTCGACGCCGAAGCTCGGGGCGCTACAGCGCCGCGGCGTCGGCCCCGAAATGAACGCACAGCGAAACTGGGGCGAAAAGGCATTCTGCCGAGGCGACGGCTGCGGCCCTGACGAATTTCTGCGCCGCGCGCGCTCTATGCGGGCCGGGAGAAGTCAGTCGGTCGGTTGGTCGATTGCCTTTGGCTTTTTGGAGATGCCGAGGGGAGGATTCTTTGCTGTCACGAGGTTCGGTGTCTTGTGTTACTGAGAGAGAGAATGACTTGGGTGCAGGTTGGGAATATTGGCTGAGCGTTGAGACGTGCTGTGGGTGAACGTTATTGAGCACAATTGATAGGTCGAAAGTTTCGTTCTTTTGCAGTGATGGCTCTGGTAGATGAATTAGCTAGTTTTATCGTGGTATGCTGATTATAAGCTGGGGATCTGGGTTAAGCTAGGTAATCTTTTATCAGAGACGTATCAGAATCAATGCTTTTCTTAGAGAACACTTAATTTTTGATAAATGAGGGACTGAAATATATCACTAGTAATATGATTTTATATAGAATGAGAAATGTTCAAATAAATATCCCTCATATTTTACTTTGCTTCTCTCCCTTATTCAGGAACTTACTTTATTTGTTTTCCTGTTAAAACGTAATGAGTTCTTAATTGTTAATGAATCTGTCATTAGTAACAAATACATAATGATATGATGCTACAAGTGTACTATTTATTTAAAACAAGTAATGCTTTCTCTCAGTGTTTACTCATTTTTTTCTCGTGGGCGATTCATTTCTGGCGTTTATTTTAGAGGTGGTGAATGTGGTTGAGTTTTTTGGAGTGTAATGTGGAATGAGATGTTTAAGTTATTCGGTTGGACGTGATGCAACAAGTTGCAATTAAATAATTGATATTGATTTAACTGCGTAGAGGGATTACGTGGTATAGGTTTGAATATACAGTCTCAAATAAAAAGATTACAATTGATATCATTTGTATAAGCAATAAGAATATAAGAAATATGATATTATCGAAATTATTGAGAGCTAGATTAGTTTATACTTAATAATTAGTCTTTAATATTAATCTTATTTTTACGATGAGAAAAAAATAATAATAATGGTTACAATAGACAAGGACTAAGATTAATTACTACACTGTCTAGTAAATATAAAAATCTACAAGAAATGTTGAACTGAGTTCCACTACAAAAAATGATGAACAGAGTTTTATTATTTAATATATGGTAGATATATTGAAAATATATTGAGTAACAATATAGATGAATAAAAGTCTTTGATCATATGCTTTTCTTTTAGATATTGTTAGAAAGAAAAATGTTTGTGGGTATTTTTCATCTATTCTATCGTCTTGTAATGATTTCTAGACATTTAACTAATGTATCACTATATTTCTTATTATTGTATTCAAATTACTAGACTTGTCGAGTAATGGTTTTTTTCTTCTTGAACACTTATTTTAATTCTAAACAACAAAATTCGTAGCTTCAAATTTTCTGAACAAAAACAAATATACACACTCTTTATATATTGACATAGATAGCTTTCTAAAATTAGTTAGAAGTTAAAAATCTGAATCCTGTTTGGTATTCTAACATTTTAGAACGAAAGCGAGTACACACTCAACAACGGTGCAACAATCTACGTCAAATATTAAAATTCATGTTTTTAATTACTAACCAATAAAAGTTTGCTTTTTATATTGATTAGAAATTATATATTTGATTTTGAATGCACTTCGACAGCTTGCAGCGTTCTCGAGTGTCAATTAGATGAAAGATTTCAATTCGAAACGTAACACAAACAACGTGTTTATTAGCATTCACCGAAGCGTACACTATTTACGCTAACTTAAACGCATTTTTAAACGCTACATCCTTAAAGAGCAAACTAAACAGCATCGTCCAGTGCGCGCGCTGCTCGCTCGACCGCCCCAGGAACAATATTTACCCTCGAAAACTGTAAGTACGAGCGGTACGTTCTCGCGCGGGGCCGACCCTCGCCGACCTCTCACTACTTACGGAAGGGACACGCGGTCGCGGGCCGGCGAGTAAAGTAGCTTCTGCGGCAGTTCGCTCGTTATACGGGTAAAGAGGAGAACTGTAGAACTTGGTCGCAGGGCAAACTGGCCGATCATCGAGCGAGGTTGTTTGCGAATTTCGGGATCGAGGGAATTTCAATTTCTTAGATGCGCGGTGGCTTCTGTGAGTACCCGAGGCTTGCATAAGCACCGCGGCACACGAAGATATAGTTACTTCGGGTTTCGAGTCGTTTGGAGAAGAGGATTGCTGGTGCGGTTGGTGTAACGGTGGCGTAACGTCGCGGGAAATAGGAGAGTATAAGCAGGGGTGGAGAGAAAGTAGGGTGCGAGATGTGGAATTTGGGATGTTTGGGGGAGAGAAGACATGTAGGAGGATTTAGAGTATGGATACTTTGTATCGTCTACTATAATGAAATTGCATAATGTATATTATTAGGTACAAAGAAGCATTTTTTAGTTCATTTGATGCCCTAATATTATGATGTGCAAGGTTTGAAAGTCGGTGCGTTCTTTTTTAAAGATTAAAAAAAGATTTAGTATCTTGCAAATGAGTAGATGTAGATCAACACAGATTTTAAAATTTTTGAGAATAAATGCTGGGCAAAACAGACTTATTTTCATTATATTGTGCAGCAAATTCTGTTTGTTTTATGCGACATTTGGTTCACTTTCAAAATTCCCTGCATGCGACCTAGTCATTCGAGTTAATTCTGAAAGCTGTAAACTATATTTTAGAGGAGTGACTTCCAAGCCTTTAGGTGGACTAGTATTAGGGCTCTAAATTATTTTCAAAAAGGTTATTTTTACTTTATAATATTATCAATAAAGTGAACCAAAAGTTTTAAAGAGTTATATTACATAGATTGTTGTTTGAGATAAAAGAATGTTATAATATCAGAATTCGTGTGATTTAATGCTGAAAAATTGAAACTAACTGCTTGAGTTAAATTTTATGAACACAAGACCTATTTCAGTAGTTATGTCAAGCAATAGTAAGACATATGAATTAAGTAATTAATTTTATATATTTTTCTTTTAAGATACTTTACTAAGGAAAAATTAAATTAAATGATATTAATAGATTTTACTTAATTCATGATTAGAACTTATACAATTATGTAAGCTTAATAAAATTTTATTTTAAACACAAAATGAGTGAATTTTAGTGCGTATTTAATTCTTGATACGTTAGATAATTTTTCTCATTAGAAAACACGAGAGTACATGCAATTTAAAAAAATATTATGTCATGCACAATTATTACGTTACGCGGAAACACGTACGCTTTGCGATATCTGATTATTCTCGAATGTGCTTCGTTTTCACTATATGACTCGTAAAATATAAAATGACGTAAAGCATGATTGGATACTTCTAATCGCCTTATCCAATCACGTTATGTTATATCATAACGTGAGAGAACAACCTTCAAAACGATAGCATTGCTAGTCTTTTTTTATGTCATTGTCATAAACGGGCTGTTCGGAATTATAGGCAAATAAGTTTGTTTTAATAATTCTGCAAACGTTGATGACGACTACAAAATTTATGATACTTCGAACTATAATTTCATTGATGTATTTATTGTTATTAATAATTTCCTAAAATTCATGTATTATTCTATTTAAATTATTCAAAATAGCTATTACGACGTTATGAATATTGAACTAATTATGAACAGTATTACCATTAATAATTTCCTAAAATTGATGTAGTACTGTATTCATTTTAATTATACAAATTATTATTACGATGTCATGAATGTTGAAATGATTACGAGCGTTTGCTATATTTTCAAAATGGAATAACTCTACCTTGGTTATGGACGGCGTAAATATTAACGTTACGTGTTCCGTAAACTCTGCAAAACGCTAAAATATTCACGTATTAAATTCATCACAAAGTATTATGCAAAAAATCGAATCTTAAAAGTACCTGGCAACAACAGCGATCCAACTAATCACGAATACGCAGTCAATCGGCTGTTTTATAACCACTCCAACCCGTTCCTCTCCACCTTTACAATACCAAAAAAGAGAACACTCACCGCTGCTCATGCATGCAACCTGTCGATAGCACGCGCGACTTATAATTAGGACATTCGATTATCCGCAATCGGCTCATCAATCGTCCTTCGGCTGAGCTCTACCTCTCTTCCTCTCTATCCCTCTATCCTCGCATATACCCGCGTCATTAATTAGAGCTCCGAGAGCTCCGAGCACTGAGAATCGTCGTCGCGCTTGGACACACATACACACACACTGTGCACACACGAGGTCTCTATAACGAAATTTCACCGGCGGCGACCTGCGTCTCTGCATCTCCTCTGTGTGTATGTGTACGCGATGATCGATTTCGCATCGGCTTGGTTTCTGCGATCGATTTGCCACGCTGTGTGCGTGTGTGTGTGTGTGTGCGGAGAAATGCCGCGTGCGACGGTCGACCGGAAATTTTGAGCAGAGGCGCCGTCAACTGCACACAACAGGCGCGTGGATAGGGCATGCATACAGCGGAGGGGTATGTAGGTGGGTGGATCATCTGGTTCTGGATGATCGAGGATATGCGAGGTACATAGGTAGTCTATTTACGGAACGGACGATGTCGGCGAGCGTGGGAGCGGTAGCGATGGATTTGGAGTACGCGCGTGTTTGCGAGGGAAGGAGGTAAATAGAGCGGAGATAATCTTGATATTTTTGAGGTGTATTCTTCGAAAGAGGTCTCTGACTTTTTTTTAATGATTGTCGTAAGTGACAAGTGAAATCTGTTATTTTGATTTTGATTACGTAAAATAAATTAAGGTCTGTAAGTGTACTTGTTTTAGACAGAAATAATCATGTTTAATCCATTTAATGTAAATTCGAGGACTACTAATGCTCTTCTGTTGATGCTTCCAGTGAAGCACAGAATTTACTTGAAACTTTATGATGACTTAATTAGAAAAATTGCGCATTTATGTCAGAAAATAATTATTTTAAGTAATTGTTTATAACTATTTAGTTTAATAAAATTTATATTGAATATCTTATTTTACTAGATAAAAAAATACTAAAATTTTAGATTACCAGAAGAAGTCGCGTAGATTTTAGAATTTTGAGCAGAGGTCCTTTTAGGAATTCTTGAGTAAAAAATTATGTTTGCATAATGTAACATATTTAGAAATTTGAAAGGAACTAACTTTATTTTGTATGAAGAAATATAGAAAAGATTCATAATTTTCGAAAGCCAAGAAAGAGGTTACGTACACATTTAAGTAGATGTGTACCAAGTATGGTCAGACACTGTATCCCACAAGTTCTGGAGTATTCACGTGCATACTGTAGATATACTAGTCATATTATCTTTAAAATTTTATCGGAATTTCCTCGATTCTTTGTGTATTCAAAGGGTTTGCATTTTCTTGACATTTTTCACAGTGTTAGTATAAGTAGCTACGATGTCATAGAATGTTGAGTTTGTCGCTTTTAAGAAGAATATTTTAGAGGATTGTGAAATATGTATTTAATCGATGTTTTTATACTCGTTTCGAAATAATTACAGAAGTTTGCTCATTAAGGATGATAGTTTTAATAAAATCAAATCTCATTATTATAAATCTTTTATTAGTTAACAACAAAATTAGTTTATACCATACTTTTATTGGCTTGCTAATTTAATTTTTATAAATCAGAAGCCATAAGTTGTTAGTTATTTTTAATAAAATAAAGCTTAAGCTAATGAATTAAATGAATTTGTAATTTAATTACCATTTATATATAAAGTACTGTTCAGAGATATTTTAATAATTGTTAAGAATGCTAAGATACTTATCAAAGGTATTTAAATGCAGCATTCTTCCAGCCTTGTGGAAATATTTATTGTATTCCTAAGAATTAGTTGAACAATGAAATTTCTCAAGAATTCATATAAGTAACTATATAAACACTATATTTAAATTATAGCGTTAAATTAAATGCATTCAAATAAACATATAATATTTCTACCAACTTATCGAATTCGTGAAAAATTTCTAAATACTATATGTACTACATTACATTTAATCCTTTTTTTATAAATAATGTGTCCATCAGTGGAGCATGAATTTTCTGCTACTCAGCGCTTAAGGAAAGCTTACAAATAAATTTTAAGGTAAGGGTTCAGAATCGCCAAAGTCCCTGGTCAAAATAAAACCAATTCGCGCGACCCCTGCGTTATAATATACTACGCTCGACGACTTCCCTCCAACGAACTTCCCGCGCGATAATTAAGCCGAAAACTAGCTAGTACACCCCTTGTCCATAAGAGCTGTGTGCAATGAAAGAAAATCTCCATCGGGACGTTCCACCAAAAAACGTCCCGGTGCGACGACGCTGATTTGCTGTTCCCAGGCCGTGAACGTGCCACACAAGTGGGATGTGTTCTCGTTCCTGACGCCGACGTTCTGCGACCACTGCGGCTCGATGCTTCACGGCATCGCGCATCAGGGACTCAAGTGTTCAGGTATATTGGTTAAAAAAAAATCAAACAAACAATCAAATAAAAAAAAAATCAAAATCAAAACTCCGGCATCCGGCGACAAGATCGTCGCAATAGTAGAGGGACGATTGTCGTTCCGCCTCGGATTCTATCCATATATATATGCATTGTAGACCGCATACTCGCTCCTACTCAACTTGTAACTAACTGAACGAACGCAATGTAAATCGAAAGCATCTTCTAATTTGTCGGTGCGATGAGTTGTGAACTGCAACGCACGCACGTGCATCACATCATGTGTAGTGAGCTAGTGCATATGTGGTAGGTAAAAATGGTGCATTGAGCTTCGAGGGTTACTGGGTATTGATGAAGATTATTCATTTTTATGACCAATTGTAAATTCTTTGTTTCTTTATAATTTTTATGTGTTCTTTTTTTAACAGTTTTATTTTAATTTCTACCTTTCAAGTAACGATAATAAGAACTTGAGTAATTGTATGTATGTAAATATTACAACATGAATCACGGTAAAGTAGGAATCTTTATCAGTATTCAGTGTCCCTTGATTCAATCATAAACATGCTAAATATTTTTTTATATCGCGTAGACGCGCTCTATCTCTATATCTATCTGTTAGTCCATCCATCTTCAAACTGTCGTCGATTCCTACGCGATTGGCGTTTCATCAAGTTGTTCGAAAGGTGCTAGCTCGACTATCTTCGTATCATCGAGTTTTTCGATTTTTCCAACTTTATTCCCTTACTCTTCTACCTTTTTACCTCAGATGTTCTATTTCTATTTTCAATTAAACTTCGATATAATGATTTGTGATAAATAAATGTGTTCATATTAAAGTCGAAATACTTAATCAATGTAATAACTTTGATCATTAATCAAAATATAATACTATTAGTCATTTAACCATGATAGCTTACCATTAATTCTACATCGATAAATTACACTGCCATCAATTCTTAAGGTCAATCAAATATTAATATTAATTGCTCCATGGGAGTCTAGTCATAATTTTCTACATAAATATGTAAAAGCTGTATAATATATGTTGTTACACTTAATAAAGAATTACAATAATACTAAATAGTAAATTGTCTTGAAATTCTTATATATTGATTTGAAGTTTTGCTTTGCTTTTAACTAAACAGAAAACTTAACACGATCTTGCTCCGTAATCTAAGTTGTTAACAATACATTTTCTGTATCTACATTTACACTTCCACAACCAACAACGGACGAAGAAGGCTCAAACATGACAAATAAAAATAACGAAAATTAGAAAGACTCGACGATTCGAGGGACTAAATATATATCGCTTCCATCTCGTCCCCCCAAAAAAGCCTAAAAAGGGGTAAAGTAAACACAAAGCCTTCATCATCATCATCATCATCATCGTCATCATCTCCCCGAAAGTAGCGAGGTATACGCACTTCCGCCTACTCACAATACCCAGCTCTTACATAAAACACCCGCTCGAGAAAGCTTCTCTCTCGCCCTACAAGCATAGATACTTTAGACAAAATTTTCCAAGTAGTCTCTCCCGTATTCAAAGCAAGATCAGAGAAAAATTTTCCCCGGATGAGTCTCGAAAATCCATACTCACAAAAAATGCTCTTCTTCCCCGCATTATTTTTTTCCATCTCTCTCTCTCCACCCATATATAATATCCGCGACTCACCCTCGCCACATATAGATCCTTATCCAGACGACGAGTACGCGTTTCGATCGGATTTTCATACATATATATGCCATACTTACACGAGCGTGTATATGTATCTATCTTCTCTATCTGGCACGTCGAATTACGAGCGGGCGACCGGGAAGGGGAGAAACGAATCTCGCTGCGCTGAAATCCCTTATAAATCCCAAATGTGACGCGCTGCTTTTCAAAGATGACGCATGGGCTGCTACGCGCTCGCTGCACGCGCCCGCGATCAGCCAGACTGCGATTTTCCGACGCGTGCGTGCGTGTAAGCATCGAGCGGTTTTATGTATATGCGTGCTTGATGGATGTACATCACCGTGTGTGCGCGCATCAGGCACTCGAGAAAAATTAAATACTCATTGGGCGCGTTTTGTACGGATGGTTTCTTGGCGAGTTACTTCCCTTATTATTCTGATACATTCTTGGGAATGACGCGGGGTATGTTTTGTTTTTAATGTATTTGGGAGCATTGAAATGTACTTTGTTAGATTTATGGATTCATTTCGGATTTTTGGTATTGATCGGATTTGTGAAGTATTGAATATTGAAAGATTATACGAAGTACTGTAAAGCTTCTGCCATTATGCAATTTGTATATCAGCAATGTTTCGATTTTTTTATTCCTAGAAGCGTTATTTTATTCATATTATTTTTTCGGTTTGATATTCAAAAATGTTTCATGTATTGGCGTGCAACATAAAATACCCATATATATTTTTTTATTATACCATGCAACTTTATTTTACTTACAAAAGACTTTTAAAATCTATGTACGAAAGCATTTAAATCATGTATAAGATGATTAAAGATATGCACAAACAACTAACTGACACGGTGCTGACAGAAAAATTTTCGGGATACACTTTCTGTCACAACAAACTTAAATCAGAGAATGTTTTATTTAAGTAAACATAACTTGTTTCAATTTTTAATCAAAATGAAATAAATTGTAGTTTTTCATAATATAAAATATTGTCCTTTTCAATTCTGGAATATAATATGCCCAGGTGCTTACATTTAGCGATTGGATGCATTTTAATTCAATTTGTAACTTTTTCATTTTGAAAATCCAATTCATATAAAGTGATAAAATTGTAATTAATAAACGTAGTTTTTAAAAGTTGAATATTTCTTTATCTGATTGTGAAGCATGCGTGGAACATTAATACGCAATATTTTTGAATATCATCCATACTCGTAATATTATTTTATCACTATCACATCTGCTACAGAACTTTTTATTGAATTAAATCACCCACGCGAGTAAAATTTCACTCGAAACCCCCGTATTTCAGAATTAATTCCCCACACTCCCGCGCAAAGAACCGTCAACTACGCGAACCGGAAAATTAAATCTGAAATATGCCTTCGCGATGCGTAATAAATATGCGCGCGCGCTTGCGTCTCATCGGGCTGTAAAGTTACGATAAGAGAAAGTTTCTCCACCGCGAAACCGCAAGGGGGTTATACGCAATACACGTGGGAGCCGGCGAAACGGGACACGCGTTTAGCGAAAAAAGGAAAATTGTTAAACTTCGCGTCGTGTACGCGCGTTCGCATTAACGCTTTGCATTAAAAGATTCCCTCGCGAGACGTTTCGCGCTTGGCGGTTCTTTTTTTGTTGGTGTGTTTCGTTTGCGCGCGTGTCCAATGCTCGTTTGCAAGTATAATTTTCATTTTTACGCTCGCGCGTAGCTGGTTTCGCGATGGAGGAGCACGTTTACATTTGCTCGAAATCAATGTCGCGTCGCGCATCGCTGAATGCATATCCGATCCCTTCGATACGCGATCTGGCATAAAAATTATATCGACGAAACGACAATGCGAACGCGCGTGCAATATAATTATTTTTCGCGTTTATTTTGTTTAATCTCTTTGTTTCATTGAAAATAAATCTTTGTGCATGGATTGTGCTTTGGGAATTTCACGAAAGAAAAACGCATTGTAAATAACGTATGCACATTCATTATTATTACTTCTGTTAAATCGATGTTTTAACTATGCGTGTCGCGCGTTATGCTCGTATTTCAATTATACCTCGGATAACTGTTCTCTTATTTACTTTTATTTGAAACAAATGAATTCCCCGAAGTAATTAGAGCACGGCGAAACAAATTTACGGGTCTGAATAAATAACGTTTCTGGAACTTATTTGCCACTATAAATGTTGATATTTTTGTTTTTTGAAATATATCGTTTATATATTATATTATAACATTTACTACTGTTTTTTTATAAGATATTAATTATAGCACTATGAAACAAAAAGCATCTCAATTCAATAGAGACAGCCAATAAATTGTCATTCACAAAAACAATCATAAATAGAAAAAAAGATCGCGTACAACACTGTTTTTATTCGGTGCAGCAAACCTTCCGCTTTGGGCGCGTTAAATATTCAAAAGTTTTACGTAGTAAATATAAAAGAGCAATTTATCACTACACAGAACAAGTATCGCTGGCAGAAATTCTCTCTTTTTCGTTTGTTTTATGTATCTAGTTCGTGATGTATAGATGAATACGAATTTCACAAAAATTATGTAATAGTTACTGCAGTCTGGCTTTGTGATCGAGTTTTTCGTTCATTTATGTAGCACCATGCCAAGGAATAATCGAGTAAATTGACTTTACATGAAATTTAAATTATTTATTAACAGATATGTAAAGATACTGATATTTTATTTAATATTTTCTTTGCACATTTTTACAAATTGATAGTATACGTATATGTATATGTATAAGATTATAAAGTATTCTTTAAAATAGGTATTTAACAATTCTATTGGTACAATGTTTAAAAAGAATTTTTCAGTTAATTTGTATACACATGTAAAAATCAATGCTATTAGAATAAACTAAATTTGTAATATAAGATATGTAACTCCGGTTGATAAACTGATTAAAAACCATTCATCTAATTATCACACCGCAGCGAGTAATCACTTAATGCTTCATTAAAAAAAAAATAAAAGAAATACCGGAACCTTTCGCCCTGTTCGAGAATCTCGCGCTGTAAATTGGAGCGAGTCCAACGCTCGCTCTCGGAAGTAAGAAGGCACGCACTCGCGCAATGCCGCAAGGGGCCTATTTCGAGGTGCAAACGCTATGTCGCGCGAGGTTGCTTTAATTGGATTTCCCCGAAATCGTTATTGTACGATCGGTGACTCCGCCATTCAGGGATAGCCCAATGTGCCCGGCTATATACCGTTAAAAATCGAGCACGCGAATTTACGCGTTAAGAGATAATTTTATGGGCCGTACAAATGAAATTTACTGGTACGCGCTGTAAGATATTTAATCAAGAGCCTTGATGACAGAGCAATAAAAATTTAGGATTTTGGAGATATTTGTTTTATTTGAAGAGTTGATTATTGAAATTTATAGTTGACTTTTATGGTCTGTAAAACGAAATGAAATATGATAAAATAAAGTGTACTATTGTAGTTTTCTATTTGAAAATAATGTTCATTAGTTCAACTATTTAAAATAGATCAGATGGTTGTAAAATTCATCTAACGAGAATTATATTAAAGATATATTTTAGTTTAATTTATTATAAAAGACGATGATGACGTAAATTATCTATTTTATTTAAAAATCGATATAATAGAAAAATGGCACTATTAATAAATCAACGAAGCCAGCATCCAATATCTATTTGTCAGAAGAACATCTTTTTTATTTAGTAAAAAATATTTCTACATTGCGGCATTCACTATAAGAATTCAAGTAAACACAAACAAACAAAGTTCGAATAATAATTATCTCCTTACGATTAACTGCTTTTGATGGTACAACTAACAATAAACATTAAAAGTATAAATAACTTCATCCACTAAACTGATCACTTACCATACGACATCCTTTCTAAAGACTCGAGTAAATAAACGAACCTAACGATGAAAATAACAATGAGACAAAAGAAACTTATGCAAGTGCAGCGAATTGTCCTCGAGAGAGACCTTGTTTCGAGAGTCAACATCCCTGCAGTTACACCGACGCGCGACGTCCCGACGCGGCCAATCATCTCAGTGCTATACCTTACGCGGCATTTGCATCCTCGTTATCTTCGCCCCCGTTCCTCTCGCGCATACTCGTGACTTATCGCTTCCGCCCTTAAAACATCGCTGTCCTTTTTTTCTGGATCACGCCTCATCTCGTTCCTTTTCATGGACGACCCTCCCCGTGTGCAAAGCATTTTTTGCGCGCATACTCGCATACTTCTTCTCGTTCATCGAATTCTTATTATATATTGTACCAAATTTTTGTATAACACGTGTACAATAATGTTGATACCCATGTGAAAGCGTCTATTTTTATAATACGAAGCCCTGATTTTCATGCATGTGAGACTCATTGAATTTTTGTTATTTTTAAGTAGTATGTTGCCCTCATTGTACAGGACTGACATTTTTTACCACTTCATCTTTTTCTCTTGCGTCACTCGCTTTACTTTACCAGATCTACTATACTTATACATATTTCGCTGTACTTCGTTTTGATATAATCTGCATTTGCGTGTTTTGATAAATATCTTTCTTAAAAATAATGATAAATTCTTTTTAATAATGTATATTGTGTACATGCATTTGTGTAAAATAATGCGTAAAGAAAGTTTGTCCATTTTTTTCTTCAAAGAATCATACATACTTAAACATTTGAAACAGACAGCATTTGAATAAAAATGTATCATACATGTTTTTTTCGCTCAAATAAAATAACTAGTAAAAAATACTTTATTCTTTAGTTTTTAGTTCGTACAAAAATGCTGTATCCAAGTGTGTACTTGAAAAAATGAACAAACTTTCATCGATGCGCATTAATTATAAAGCAGAACATATAAATCGAGCAACTAAAAGCATTTTGCAGTGTCATCGCTTTCGTATTCATTTTTTTTCATTTCTTTTTCAATTTTCCTCGCCACCAAGCCGCACTCGGTTCATAATTGCTCGAGCATGAATCGAGTGCATTATTTTGAGATCTTTTGTCCAAGACGCGAAAGCAAGAGACGCCGGCAGATCGTTTTGGACCCTCGTTTTCATACAGTGCAGGATTTGCTGTTTGTAAAGTCTAATAGCTTAATAGTTATTTCAATGAATTGCCAAGTCATCTTCAATGAATAAAAAATATATGAATAAATTCTCTTTCCAGTCCATACAGATTATTTTGTTTATACTCACTTTTTAGGACAAATATAATGATCTAGCATTGTATCGAAATTGTAAAAATTACGAGAAGGTCAGCTCGCGATTTGCCGGACGAGTTTGAAAAAGTTTCGCGGGTCTCGAACGCTCTTCTCTGGTTAATGGTATTGAAATGTGTCTGATGGGCCGTAGCATGTGACATGAACGTGCACAAACGATGCGAGGTGAGCGTGCCGAATCTCTGCGGATGCGACCACACGGAACGACGAGGACGCATAGAACTCAACGTATCATGCAGCGGGAACAAGCTTACAGTCGAAAGTAAAGTATCAACTTTTGTACAGATAAACATATATATTTGATTTCAATGATTGCTGTTTAGAAGATACTTTTCCAAACTTATTAATAGCATTTACAATATTATCAACTAAAGATGTATAAATATCAAGTAAATTGTTTATTGCTAGTATAATATATAAGAAAGAAAGCTCGACTGTGCATATAAAAGAATCCGTGTTTAACAAAATTAATAAATAATCAAATACTCAAGTTTACGTTTAATTAATACACTTGATACCAGCAGTTAAAATTATCCTTTAAATATTTACAGTCATACAAGGAAGGAACCTCATTCCTATGGATCCAAATGGTCTATCGGATCCATACGTCAAGCTGAAATTAATTCCGGAGGGTGAAAATATAAAGAAGAAAACAAAGACAATCAAATCATCACTAAATCCAGAATGGAACGAGACAATCTCTATGTAAGTTCACTCTATCAGACACAAATGATAATACTTATTTTCGTGAACAGTTGCGTGACTTATTAATGCAAAATGAAAATAAAATGAAAATCCATCCATAAAAATTGCAATCTATCACACTGTAGTAAAATAGATTAATGTTCTTTAATTAGCTCATAAATTTTGTTTTCTGAAAAATCTATGTAATAAAATAAAGTATACGCAGCCCTTCCGGCAGTAAGTTATAGGTTAACAGACTTCTGAAACTACTTATACTTAATTAGTAGATCGTATTTCCGCGAAATCTTCGAAGATGGCACGTGCAACCGCTTTTGCTTTTTCCCACTCTACGAGTGGGCGGCGTGGGCACAAGGGTATAACGAGATTATTAAGAGGTGGTCTGGTCAGTAATGGCAGAAAAAGAGAGGAAAATAAATGAAAGACAAAGGGATAGAAACTATCTTGTACTTGCAACTTTCGAATAAAATAAATTGTAGGTAACGAAGCACGTTTTATTAAAAGAATTGTTGCTAGAAACAACCGAATAATAACGTAAATAATTAAGTGGATTTGAATAGCAACATTAATTTGAGATTTCAGAATAGTTTTGATATATTGAACTCTCTTTCTTCGAGCCTCATCAATACGCCATTATTATCAACCGTATTAAATCAATATTTTGTACACACCCGTTGTATATAAGAACGAAGAAAACTTTTATGAACGCTCCAATTCGCTAACTCAAAAAGCAGAAAAAAAATCAGTCAACTAGTAAACAAAGTTACAGGCCGAAATAAATGTTTGGGCAAAAGAAATAAAAATGTAATAGCCGTGATAATTAGGAAAAATGTCGGCTATAATTGGGTACCATATTTTTCGATATAAGAACAAAAACTAAGGGCTATATGAAAAATGAATATCATTTATTGTGTATTATTAAACTTATTAAACAAGCTTATCAACATTAAATTATATATTATATATATATTTTATATAATATAGATCAATTATATGTACTGCATCAAAAAGATAAAAGTTTTCTAACAACCAAGTAACGTCGCTTTTAAAGTTGTAAAAAGGAGCTGGATACATTGCAGAAACGTTCAAGTGTCTGTTTTTGTCGCAAAATATAGATTACGATACTAATGTTGAAATGTTTGCAACAGTTTGGAAAATGTCTAAAATGGACTTGTTCCGTTATAGTTCTGAAAGCCCCAATAAGGAAAAGACATGAATTTTTAAAATATTATTTAAGATAAAGTTTGGGGTGAATTATATACAAAAGGGAAAAAACTAGAATTTTTACTGCAATATTTCATGAGCAGGAATTTTTTTTAATGTGTTCTTGTTTATCGTAAATTTAAACAAAGATGGGGTTTAAAGTTTTAAGTGGGCGTTATTTTGGACGCCATATTATGCGCTAACTTTTAAAAGCTACTTGAATTTCTATATTTTTAAATAACTAATATTAAGACATAGAGGAATTAAATAATTAAAAAATCGACATATATCGTATTCCTAAACTATTTTCCATTGTAGGAAACAAAAAATGAAGAATCATTTCAATAACATGTCTCTTTCCTAATACGTTACTGTAGCAGCGTTATATCAACGTACTTATGCAATGTGAAAAATTTGTTGATTTTTACAATGTTTCTGCAATGTTGCTACCTCAATTCAGAACTTTCAAAACAATATTGCTGATTAGCCAGAGTTTTTACATACAAGGATTTTTATATTAGACGACGTCTGATGCTACCTAAATTTGACGAATAATTTGCCGAGACTTAATTGCCACTCATTAAATATATTTTTATTATTTGACCTTTTTAATAAAACAAAATAGTAACTAGTATTACTTTTTAAAGACGTTCATTTATTGTTTAACCTATTGAGTTTAAACTATTTTAAACAAGTATAGAATTTACAAAAGAAAAGTATACGTGTTAGGAATACTTGCTGTGAATGTTTTATTAAATTAAATCTAAAAGGCTTTTTATTAAAAAATTCTGAAAGAATGCTCAATATCAATCATAGAATGTGTCATGAGTTTATAATTTACGTTCAAAGCCATTCATTAAATTATTCGCTAGCTTTTAGCAAATAGCGAATTACTCGCTGCGTGAAATGACACTTTGAAGGTGCCTTTTCACAGCGAATACTTCACCGCGATTTAATTCCTGCGCACTAAATAATCGTATTAAGTCTTTCGCAGTCGAAAACATAAGTGCATATTTCTCCTTATTCCAATCTTATTTTGGTTTTCTTCTTGACGAACTTGACATAAATTCATGGAAACATGAATAAGATGGAAATAAGGGGGAATCGGCGCTTGTCATTTCGTCGGGAAAAGCCTTTATTAAATTTTTTAATTAAAAATAGTAACTAATATACCTGTGCACAATATTAAGTTAAAATTAAATTGAAAAAAGCTTTTTATTCAAATATAACGAAAGAATTTTGTATCTATCAGTCCTATAATATCTTACAGACACTTAGTAGTCCATAATTTTCATTTAAATCAATTTATTAAATCATTTGCTAAAAGCAAAATATCTTCAACTCTTCCTCGTCCCAATCTCAATCACCAATCCTGCATTTCTTTCTTCTCCGTCTCTACAGCGACCTGAAGCCGGACGACAAGGACAGGCGACTGCTGTTGGAGGTCTGGGATTGGGATCGCACGTCGCGCAACGACTTCATGGGCTCGCTGTCGTTCGGCATCTCCGAGCTGATGAAGGCTCCGGCCAAGGGCTGGTTCAAGCTCCTCACCCAGGAGGAGGGCGAGTTCTACAACGTGCCCGTACCCGAGGAGGGCGTCGACCTGGCCGAGCTCAAGTCGAAAATGCGGGTACGTTCGGTATGTAGACTGCTAGTTTTATTATCTCGGCGGCTTTTACGCCAGCTATACGCGCCCTGTGTGCTCTCACGGCTTTTGTAGAGGTTAGACCGTCCGCTTCGCCAATACCTAGTATAGTATGGAACAATGGTAGTTCTTGGTGTCTCTTTGTCGGATTCTTTTTTCTTCCTTTTTTTGGCACAGTCCTTCTTTCTTGCAGTTTTAAATACACGGAAATGTGGATTTTCCGAGCACTGCGCTAAGAAAACATTTTTTCTTTCTGGTTTTGAGTTTTGGTTCAGTTTGCTTTTCGTTACAACAGTTTAATGCAAAAATTACAACTTTCTTTTATTTTTAATTAAGTTTTTATCTTTCAGATATCATATCAGTTTGATTTACTTGTTACCAGTATTAAAAGATCAAAAATAATTGTAAAGAAATCATATTTTATTCAAAAGATTACTGTATTTTAATGCATTGTTAGTTTTGTTAATTTATTTGACTAAAGAAGAGCTTGATTTACTATCTCTGTAAATTCTTCATCATCATATATTGTAAACTTATATAGAAGCTGAATTACGAAGGATTTATGGAGCCGGTTACTTCTACTTACATGAAAAGCACGAGCCCCAAATTTAGATCAAGCTCTACAAAGTATTTTCATGGAATAAACTGCTACATTAATCATCTAAATTACGGAAAATAATTTAAAGTCAAGGAAATTAATTTGCATTAATTTGCACAATTATTTATAAAACCTTTTGATATCTCCTAATTCTCTATTGCAACTTGTGTATAATTCCCAGTATAAAGCAAAAGTAGCTTTGGTATTCCAATAAAGTGTAGATTATAAATATTCTGGTTTTCTCGTAAATTTTGGTTTAATAAGTATTTTGTAGTTGTAGCTATTGATTCCGTAGTCTACTGATTGTATTTTAGTAATGAGGTCAAAATAGAATTGAAATACGAACAATGAGGGCTCCATTGTTTGATAGGAGAAAACATTGCTTAGAGTTTGATTAAATTTGGTGAACCGATGCAATGTATGTTCTTTCTTTACAGTGCAATAAATCTAAATTTTAAAATTCATTTATTATTTTAAGGATGTGTCTTTGATATAAACTTCACCTACACTTCATTTTAATAATATTATTTGTTTATTTTTATAATTCTCTGTTACTTATTAATACTGGTATCTAATTTATCTAAATGTTTTTTTAAATTTCACTTTTAAATCATTCAAAACTTTATTGCTTTTGCAATGCGACATATTCGACGTTGACGTGCATTGAGCGCTTTGTATTTCGCAGAAAACGTCAGTTACGAAGAAAGCCCCGACGACACAGGACAAAGAGGTGCCACACAACATGGGAAAGAGCGATCTTATTCGAGCGTCCGATTTCAACTTCCTACAGGTCCTCGGCAAAGGCAGTTTCGGGAAGGTTAGACGCTTGTACATATAAAAAAATTTCATTAAATTCCTGTCAAAAGTTATTGCTAAAGTTCTTTTCATGCTATTTTAAAGTTTGTAATTTTTTACGTGATTATAATATATCAAAAACTTACTTATGAGCAATTTTAAAAATTTGTTCAATAAATATCATAAAATTGAGAGATTTAGCGATAAAGCAATATAACTTTAAAGTTTGAGAAAAATAAGTAAAACGTTGGAAACTGAATAAAAAAACCCAATGTGGATTTGGAGATACTCAGTTATATATCGATTAGGTACAAGAAAACTAAAAACAATTAAAAAACTAGTTGAATAATAAGAAGCTAAATTGCTATACTAAATTGGTTTCAACAAAAAAGATTTTTTCCAAGATTACTGATAACGTATTAGCAATATTAGCAAATTGGAAGTATATATTAAAAGAAAAAGAATAGTTACTTGACGGAGAAATTTAAACAAATTTTGTTCAATTGCATAAACGTTATAATAAAATTTCTTTTAAAATATCTCCCTACCCTATCATGAAAACCCTTATCTTCAACATAGAATATCAAATCCTATTGCTCTAATCTCTCTCAATTTACGAAAATCTCAATTGTCAACTCGTGTGTAAAGGTTTTACTCGCGGAGAGGAAGGGGACGGACGAGCTTTACGCGATCAAGATTTTGAAAAAAGACATCATCATCCAAGATGACGACGTCGAGTGTACGATGGTGGAGAAACGAGTGCTGGCACTGTCGAACAAGCCACCGTTCCTCGTGCGACTTCATTCCTGCTTCCAGACAATGGTCAGTTTTTTTCTTCATATTTAAAAGTAACACCTCGTTGTTGTTTTTATTCAGCGTGTAGCGAGTAAACTCTTGTCCTCGTTTTCTCTCACTCGAAAAAACGGCTTTTTGTTTACGCAAGGAGAAGAATGTGCGCAGTTTCTCTCCCTTTTTTTAATCAACTCAAATTTCGCGATACTTTAAAAGTGTATTCATTGTTTCGTGTTTTCTTTTGCTCTAAGAGTAGATTATTTGTGTGCTATAAACATTCTTTTTATACATTGTAAAACTCTAGAATCACCTTCGATAGTTGTTAACACTTTAGTAAAACAAATTGTATTTTTGATTATCAGAATTTTAATAAAATTTAATTATACAGTTAATAAATGCTTTTAGAGAAAGAATGTAATCTTTATATTATTTATTTATATTAAATTACATTTAATTTATATAGTTAATTTTAATTTTTCTCGGCGTATTTATTAATTTGAATATTAATTCTAAGTAATATGCACCTGATTCGGACTACACAATATTTCGTAAAATCTTGCGCAGAAAAAAGGAAAACAGCATCAATTTTTTTCCACACGCTACCAATTTTCAATTCTTACAAGATCTTGCGTCCGAAGTTGCAACGAAAGAAAATTCACGCGGTTGCGCGCTCTGCGCTTGCTCGCGCTAAATCTCCGTCAAGCACAGAGCTTGGCGAGCGCGCAACGCGATAAAAAGGATACACACTGTTTCACGAGACACGGGTACAAAATGTTCGCGCGCGCGCGTGCCGTATGATTGCAGGACCGGCTCTACTTCGTGATGGAGTACGTGAACGGCGGCGATCTGATGTTTCAAATCCAGCAGTGCGGAAAGTTCAAGGAGCCCGTAGCAGTGTAAGTATTTAGGGGCAGCGCGGCGACGCGCGAGGCTTTCGCTTGGCTTCCCTCCCCGTCTGCACCGGCGCGTCTTCGCGACTCGCTGCGCGCGCGCTCGCGCGTACCTCGCTTGTTTTATTCCTTTTTATTTTTAAGCTCGGCCATCCGCTTTTTGAGGCTAAATATAAAAGAAAGTAGCCTGCGCTTAGCTCGGAGAGCAGCGTCAAGTTGTATAATTAAACTTTGTGCTTTTTTTAAATTCGTGTAATCAGTATTCCCGTGCCGTGGAACCTTATAAAAGTAGAGTAATAAGATTTGGAGCAAAGTAAGCTATTTATTCAAATTGTTTGCCATCTTCTCAACTTTTTTGTATAGGTACTGCAAATAAAAGTAGAGTAAAACTGTGAATGTCTTTAAAGTAGTCAATAAGAATTATTTTTTATATTGAACGAAGTTGCTTGAACCCTACTTCAGAGATATTGATAATTTCGAAATTATCCCCCATACAGCGATTTAAGCTCTTTTAATATACAAAATGTACTATTCCTTAAATGTATACCATCTATTGAACTTACAATGATTTTCATGAAATCATATAAATTATATAACTTTACTAATTATTATTAAAATATACCAGTATCCTATCTTACTGATAAATAGATACTATTGTGTACATATATTTATTGTTAATCAAACTAATTTTAGAAGAAGAGAGGGCCTGCGGCGGCTCAGTCGGTAGAGTGTCGGATTCCCACGCCGGTGACCCGGGTTCGAATCCTAGTCTCTGCCGATTGATACAAGCACCTCTGTAAAAATTACATGTGCTTTGTTTACAAACACACCGCAGACCCCCGTCGTCGATTAGCACCACATGGAAGCACAAACATGGCGACGTTAAAAAAAAAAAAAAATAATAATAATTTTAGAAGTAACATTTTTTCATTAACTATCCATCAGAAAAAATTCTTTTCTAATTACAGTATAACTTAAAGTAGATATTATATAACACAAATGAACCTTTACTGTAATCTGGCGCATAAACGGTCATTGTATATATAAATTGTACAGGTAATTAAAAAAAAATTCCTGAATCAATTATTCAAACGAACAACGCAATTTTTTCTATCAGATATGATTGACAACTAATTATAAGAACAATTTAGTTATTGATTAATTAAATCTTTATTATTTAATTATCAATTCAATTGACGTTTTATTCAGAGACAAAATCATTCACGCTCTAATTATTCTTAACAGTTAAAATATTAAATGATTATAAACAATTCATTATAATTATTTTCCATTGATTTTGAATAAATTGTAGATAAATAAATATATTATTTGATGATAACGACTAAAATTTCTATTTATTCATGTTATATGTTTTATGTTTTTTTTATATGATCTGAATAGAAGTTATTGAAAACGTCATGAACTTAGACAGATGATAATTGTGAAGATTATAAACATTATCGAAAAAAACGCATGATTTTTCATATATTACTTGTATCCAATTTCGTTATACGAGATATAACATGATTAAATGTATCCCATATACAGTAAAGAGAAACGACATTTTTTCAAAAAGCTCTATGCATAGTTAAGAAACAAAAATAATTTATTTTGTTCGCCATTTTCATCAAAATTTCAGTGCACTCACTCTCTGAAAGTAAATCTTTTATAAGCAATTAAAAAAAAAGCATTTTCTGTATTTAATATAATAACAAAGTATTTGCGAAGTAATGTTTTTGTACTATTTTAAGTCTAATGGAAGCATCTGATTCTTCTAAATTAAGGTTCACAAGTTAAATGGGAGAGTATCATATAGATGAACAAAAAACAAGATTTTTTAAAAAGAAAGTATTCATATAAATCCATTAGATAAGCGGCGTCTGTATTTACATAATCATTTTTACGACTGCAACATTTTCTTCCTAATTTTTTATTTGTATGCTATTGTATTTATAAAGGTTAATATACTTTTTAAAAAATCCAACTTATCTAGCTTCCTTCCGTTAACACAAAACATCATACACACGTTAACATGAACATGGAAAAAAAACTCATTTATAAAAAGCGAAGCCCTACCCCAACAATCCTAAAAGCACAAGCACCCGCAACGCATCAAACCCGACCCGGCCTCGAATTAAAATCTCCTCTCCGCTCCCACCCAGATTCTACTCGTCGGAAATAGCGATCGGTCTGTTCTTCCTGCACTCGCGGGGTATAGTCTACCGGGACCTGAAGCTCGACAACGTCCTGCTGGACCAGGACGGCCATATCAAGATCGCGGACTTCGGCATGTGCAAGGAGGGCATCAGCGGCGACAAGACGACCAAGACCTTCTGCGGGACGCCCGATTACATCGCGCCCGAGGTGAGCCCCTCCCTTCGCAATCGCGCACCGTCGGCTTATCCGCCCGTCGCTGTGTGCCCCGGTATGTAGCTCGCGTGTAAAGCCGAAGCTCAAGGTGGCCGCGATGTAAGCAGTATAGCGGCCTGACATCGGGGACAATTTGGGAATGGAGGAGTTCGCGAGGCGCGCGTGCCAGGCTTTTCAATCGGGCACGTACTTCGGCGAGAGATTCAAAGGGAGCTTGCAGAGCTTGCGAGAGCGAGGTTGCATGTGTTGGGAGGGAGATCGGATAAGCCCGGATGGCTAATTTGGGAGATTAGTTGGGTGTCGGGGAGAGCGGAGCGTGTGGTTATTGGTTGTTATGGTAATTCGTGAGCGATATTCATGCGATGGGGGGAATAGTTTTTTTATGGAGGGGGTAAAAGAGGAGGAGGAAGAAAGTGGTATTAAATTAGAATTCAATTTAAGGGAGCAGGCCTGGGTTAAACCCAAAAAAAGACTTTTTCTTTTACGAGTCTAGAAAACTTTTTATGTTTAAAAACAATCATTCCGAAAAACTTTATGCTATCAAAACACAATAATATCTTAAATTCTACAGTTGTAAAATCTCAAAATCTTGACCCAGAACGTCACAATAAATCACTGTCTTCAATACCATATTTATTAAAGGAACTTTGATCCCTACACGATCCAGGGTGACACGATGAACAAAAATTTTTTTTTACGTTTATTCAACTTCTTTTGACATGTATTACAAAAATAGTGGAGCACTTTTTCCTTAAATTTCTTTTTATTATTTCTTTTTTGAAAACCAATAGTTTATTGAAAAATTTTTTTTAACATTTTTAAAAAATTGATTGGATTTTCAAAAAAATAATAAAAGAAATTTTAACGAAAAAGTGCTTCACTCATTTTGTAATACATGTCGAAAGGAGTCGAGTAACCGACGAAAAAAAAATTTTCGTTCACCATGTCACCTCGAATTATGTAAGGATCAAAGTCCCTTTAATAAATATGGTATTGAAAACAGTGATTTATTGTGACGTGTTGGGTCAAGATTTTGAGATTTTACAACTGTAGAGTTTTAGATATTATTGTGTTTTGATAGCATAAGTACAAATTTTCAGAATGATTGCTTTTAAACATAAAAAGTTTTCTGGTCTCGTAAAAAAGTCTTTTCTTGGGTTTAACCCAGGCCTGCCCTCTTAACCCATTTCTTCCCAAGCGGCCATTTTATAGTCGATTGGTTTTTTGCAAAAAACCGGCATTTTGAAATTTTTTAACGAAAATTTTAAAATTCTGACTTTAGAATCAGAAAGAGCGGACAATTTTACTTTAGAAAAGTGCTATTGGTTATTATTTTTTTTCCGACAATTTTTTAGGTAAAAAACCAATCGACTATAAAATGGCCGCTTGGGAAGAAATGGGTTAAGGAGATTTCGGAGTTCGGTGTCGATCAAGCTTGGAGCACTGTGTAGGGCTTTATACTGTTTGTATATTTTAAATATCTATTATGTGTGTGGATATCTCGTCATCATAAAACGAGACAGTAAAAAAAAATTCATAAAACTTTGTTAAATAAAATAAAAGTTCAAATTTTCACCTAGGCTCTATTAATATCAAAGATTTATTAATGCATATATATTTGAAATACGTGAATTCTGTCGTTCATTCGCCTGCAGATGTGATAAGAATTCAGGCTTTTACCTTTGGTCAAATGACTAGTTTTAAATACTATAATTTTCAGAATGTGCATTTTCGTTCAAATTAAGCTCAATAGAAATAATTATAATAAATCTACGTTTTGTAATACCCACATTGCGGTTATGTAGCACACTGTAACGTAATTCTTATAGTAAATTTTATGTCTAAATTTTCGTGTTCATTTAGCGGCATAAAATGTGTAGAAAATGTTTAAAGATCCCTTACAAGTGTTTGAGCAAAAATTACTCTTATATTCTTGCTAATCTTAGAAAGCAAATTGAGTTATTTCAAAAACATTAAAAAATATAGAAAAAATTGTATTGTATAGACTATTTTGTTGAGACATATAGAAATAAACTATATTAAAAAAATTATTTCAAATGATTCATATTAAAAAAATTTCAAATGATATAATATTATTTGCGTGGAAATAGCCACATTTGTGATGCCTTGTAAATTGAATAAACAAGATAAAATGGACGGACAATAATCAACTCAAATTTATTTCTTCATGGAAACAATTATTAATAAGGGCTCAAAAACTGAATAAGTACATTATAGCTTCGTCGGATTCACAATAACACTGAATAAATGTTATTCTTATTTGCACACAAAGAATAAGATTTGAAATTTATTTCAACTTCAAATAAATAAAAGCAAACTATTTTATTATGCTATACTACAATCTAATCTTACGATTCCGCTATTTATTGAAAATCGTAAAATAATCCAATTAGGTATCTGCATCGAATTTTCTTCTTCGGTGGAATCCATCTGTAGGATTTTCAAAAAGTCAAAATCAAAGAAATTATTGCTTATTAAAATTTCTTTAAGGTCGCCATACTTATGTATCATCAAAAGATGCTGCTATGTAGTTATGACGTCACTTCATTCACATGATCTATTGTATTAAACTTGACGCAAAAAAAACTCATGCAAGGAACAATTGAGTATTAACATTGGTTTAAGTAAATCGCGGATGCTGTAATTTATAATTTTTTATATAAATATATTAACAAATGAATAATATTACAGATCATTTTGTACCAACCATACGGTAAATCCGTCGACTGGTGGGCTTACGGAGTTCTGCTTTACGAAATGCTCGTGGGACAACCGCCTTTCGACGGCGAGGACGAGGAGGAACTTTTTGCTGCCATTACGGACCAGAACGTCAGTTACCCCAAGGGTCTTTCCAAAGAGGCCAAAGAAGCGTGCAAAGGGGTGAGTTGTTCGCTTTAACTTTTTTGCGCGGGATCTAAATCGAGTTACCTCATTGTAAGAAATTTCGCGGTAAAAACGATCTTTATAAAGCGGCGAGTTTGCTACACTTGAATAATATCGTTCGGAGAAGTTAGCACAAAAAAGTAAATCCTGCGTTTACTGTATGCTTACTGCTTGAATATAAACGTGGGTATAACTTCAGTGAAATAAAAATAAAAAGACGTCCAGTAAAATGATATGTAATAGGTAATATCATAAGAACGTATGACTTTTACTGAAATTTATATACTTACATTTTCTATTATAAATCTTGAAATGGGAACGAAGAAAAATATATTTGATTTGCTATTTAAATAAAATCTTAATGAGCAAATATAGAAATGAAACGTACAAAATTAGTATAATACATAAATAATATTTCGCTTGTTACATCATCATTAATTAGCAGTACCCGGAAATATTAATAAAAACGTTTCGCACTAAAAAAAGCAGTTAATTAAAACAAGCTTCCAAGAATAAAGCATTCGAACACTTCCCGCGAAATCCAGTCTTTTTATCAACGATAGAAGCCATCTACTCTCTCGTTTCTCTTGCATCGCGCCTGCGATCACTCCCACATACCTGGAATTCCCGTTCAACGCGGAATTTATTTTTACTATACTCGAGCGCTCGTAAATTAAGTTATAAACGATGCGCTCGCTCGCCCTCGAAGCGGCGACAGTACACGATTGGCCAGGTCGCCGCGAACGCGCAAATAAATCTATGAATCAACAGATTGTTTTCACATATGTTCTGGTGTGCGTGTTATTTTTCGGGTATAGTTCCTGACGAAGAACCCCAGCAAGAGACTGGGCTGCGGCTCGCGCGGCGAGGACGACGTCAGGGGCCACGCGTTCTTCCGGCGCATCGACTGGGAGAGGATCGAGAACCGAGAGGTCCAGCCACCCTTCAAGCCAAAGATCGTGAGTTATTTTTTTTTCTTTTATATTTTGCTTATATTGATTTTCGCGGTTTTTAGTTCACGAGAAACTTTTGAACCGTTGATTAAAACTACAGCTTTTTTAGAACTATTTTTACTTTTTGTAAAATATTCATTAATTGCAAGACTAAAAATATTTCGGATAGAAAAAGTGTACATTTTTGTAAAATAAATGACCGCGAATTCAAGAATACATTAAATAAATATTTATGCGTCTACATTGTAAGAATTTTTGTGAAATTAAGCATCGATGAGAAGGTGTTTAAGCTTCAAAGATTGAGAAACTTTTAAATAGTAGATTATGACACAGTTTTTTTTAAATCATTTTTTGATTTTTATAAAAGATTCATTCATTTAAAGACTAAAAATATTTTGGATTATTTATAAAATAAATGACTAGGAAATTAATAATTCACTAAATAAATATTTCTGGGTTGCATAAATTCTTGTGAAATTAAACATTGAGAATATCTTCAAGAATCGACTAATATATTTATTCTTAAAAAGATAAATACCTAGTATTACAAGGCAGTGATAATTTATTTATAATAAGTCTTAATCAATACCGTATTAAATTTTGTTGTGTGAATATATTTATTATGATCTAGTATTAGATTGCTTTATCTTGCATTAAAACAAAATTATATAAAAAATAAAAATAGTGTTAAGTTGATTTATTTTATTGTCCGTTTTGTCCTACTTTTGACAGCAACAATAAACGTACAATTTAATTTCAAATAGAAAGCTGATTCTATTTATACTATTTATGTTTCTCGCTACCTATTTAATATAATTGAATTGCTTTACGTTTAAATGAACCAGCGTAGGTGTTTCGAAGTTAAAAATGATTTACTGAATTTTATTATATGAATTATAAAACGCATATAAATGTAAAATAATGGAAAACTACAGAATAAATGAAAAAGATCATTTAATATTAACTTTTGAAATATGTACCTTCTTTCAATACATGAGCCTTTACATAAAAAAGAGAAATAAGTTTCTCTTAAAGATTTTGCAAATGCTCGTACATAATCATAACAACGTACATGCCCTATCAAATAGTAATTTGAATTATTATAGATAAATTTTGCACTAAATTACCATTCATACTTTAATTAATCAAATTATGCCAAATGTCACAAATCTTACAATGGCTATAAGTGTTTGCAAAATTGCTATATGAATTCATTTCACCACGGTACTAAACGGCTCATATACAGAATTGTACAAAATCAAATAATTAACTTGAAATTTATCAACTTTATCATTTAATTCTCAAACGAAGTTACAATAAAGAATAACGGTTAACTCGAGTATCATCCGCCTAACGTTCAAACGATTCCCCCGCAGAAACACCGAAGGGACGTGAGCAACTTCGACAAGCAGTTCACGTCGGAGAAGACGGACCTCACGCCCACGGACAAGCTCTTCATGATGAACTTGGACCAGACGGAATTCATGGGCTTCTCGTTCCTGAATCCCGAGTTCGTCCAGCACATATAAGGCGCTCTACCGACCTGTCGACGCGTCCAGAGCTGAACACACACTTCTTCATCGCCAAAAGAAAAAAGGGAAAAGGAAGAGAAAGAGAACAAAAAAAACAAAAGAAACACGTGTAGAGAGAGAGAGAGAGCGAGAGAACAAGCAAAGCCTCGCGCGTGGCGCCTCTCTCACACTCGAATCTCTCGCGAATCGCGCGAAGTCTCTCTTTTCGCCTGCGTCTATATATACTGATATATACACACGCAGACACTTCATCCCCCTTTCCTCGTCCCTTCGTCCCTCGAAAATTCTCCTCCAGGACTCCCGATAAAGAAGGAGGGGAATTCCCTTGCTCCGCGTATTTCTTTCTCTCTCTCACTCTCTATCTCTCTCTCTTTCTCTCTCGTACCTCGCGTCTTTCTCTGTATACTATGATATTAGCCACGGAGCGGATGTATACAACACTCACACGTACACGCATACACGATATGTACACACTGTAGGGACGAAACTTCGCGGTCTGTTTCTTGTAACTCTCGCCTCGCGACCGTTTTGCTTGTACATTGAAGGGAGGGAGAGGGAGAGGAGAGAGACAGAGAGAGAGAAAGAGAGAGAGAGAGTGTGAGAGAGTGAAAGAGAGTGAGAGAGAAAACATGAATTGTATCGAATTCAATCGAAGAAGAAAAAGATATTAGAAGACAAAAAAGGGGATTGCATGACGCCGAGCGCGATCGATCTATCTCGTTCCGCCTCGTCTCTCGAGGATCCTTATAGTGAGGTTTTTTCAATGTATTTAATGAAAAAAAGTATATATTTAAAGAATTATATTAAGCAGAGGAGGGAGGTGATTATAAAATGAGTGAAAAATCTAATGATCGCGCGACATTAAATATCGCGCGGGTCGCGTTTCAATACACTTTTAATTATATATATATAGCGGAGAACTTGTAAGTTTTAAGTATGTTATATATATATATATATATATATATATATATATATATATATATATATATATATATATGAGTCTTGGCAGCGCGAGGAAGAATTGCGAAGAATTTTATCTTCGTTATAATATATTTAAAGAAAATATATATATGAGTCGTTGCACGCGGGAAATCAAGAAGATGCCGATTACATCTTTGACGTGGGATATCGCCGAGAGTCAATTCGCTTTTGTCTCGATCTTTTATTATTGTATTCTTTTTCTTTCGGAAATTCGAACTAAAAGGAAATTTGTCTTAAGAAAAAAGAATGGACGTAAAAAAATAAGTCTTATTAGAGTCTCGAAAATATTGATGTTTTCGGCAGATCATAAACATAGGATAAGAGGAGTAAAAAAGCAAAACTGTCTTCGTTTCTTGCGTATACATATAAATGCATTTACTTCAGTAGTCTCTACTGTCGCCTTCCAAAGTTATCTATTGAATGAATGAATGAATATATTACATTATATATTATATATACAGAACACATGAATACGTATATATAAATATGGATACATCAAGTTTCTATCGATATTTCGTTAACGTTGCACCTCTCGACGGTTAAACTTCGTAGTTCGTATTCTATGATAATTGTAGATAAGCGCGCGGGCATATCGATTGCCGATAATGAAGGGGAAATAGCAGCCGAGGACTGTCGGAATAAACAGGATGCAAAAAGTATATAAAAGAGAGACAAAAAATGAGGCTACACACAAAGTTGCGAGTTGTACGTTTTCGTCGTTGACGGCGCAGGAGACGAGGATACAGAAGGAGAAAAAGGAAGAGCAGAAAAAATGAATGCTGTTGTGAAAAGAATTTTTTTCGAAAATGTAAAAGAAAATTACCAAAAAAAAGAAATAAGCGAGGATTTAACGAGGATGTGGAGCAAAGAGAGAAACAAAATACTTGTGCGAATGGTCGATCTCATTTTTCTCCCTCCCTCTCGATCTCCTTTTCTCATTCTATTGTTTCCCGCCGAAAACGCACTCGGCCTTATTATCGTAAATATTATTATTAAAAACTAGCGAAAGAAGAGAAAAAAAAGAACAAGTGGAAAGGCAACTTTTAGGTGCTTCTTTTTATACTCGTTAACACTATGGATATTACGAGGATACATATATTATATATATATATATTAAATATTAATATTTAATTATAGAATTTCGATAGCCGGCTTCCAGGGAACTAAATTGCGCGATTTACCGATGGGAACCACGACGGATAACACGTACATGAATCTCTTTGATTAAGGCACAAAAAATTTTAATCGATTATTGCATGAAAATATTTAACCATAGAGCGTAAAATTATTAGATATTCGTTGAAAACAATTGAACTTATCTGAAACATAATAGGTAAACTGAATCAAATCAATTAATTAAGTAAATTTTTTCGAATATAAATGATTTTATTATAAAAATGTTAAAATCCCAAATGTATGAAAATACACGTACTTTATGCTCAATCATTTGCAATAAATTCAGTTCAGCAATAATCAAATAAATACAAAACAGAATCTCACTTGAAATTTTTTGTGCTTTCAATAAGCGTAGTTTAATAATTAAGTTGTAATCTAAGTTCAAAACTGAATGTGTCAAATTTTATCCTTAAAATTAATATTTAGTGTTATTTGCGCCAAAAAATTAGTCGGCGATTTTTTGAATTCTACATCACACCACGACAAAAAAACGTCGACTAATCGTTCTCCGTCGCGTAGGTTTGCGTTCATTTTTGTATATTTTAATTTCGCCTCGTGGCTCGCGCTTCTGTCATTATTGTTCACGGAAGCCCGGCGAATCAAAGTACCTATATACATAAAAGTATAGGAAAAATGATAAAAAAAAGAGGAAAATCACGAGAAAGATCGTCGATAAAATCATCACAGTCCTGCTGCACGACGCGAAGCGCTGGTCGTCCTTCGACGAGTACGCGATATTCCAAGTACGCGCGAGTCCTTACACATCGTATGGATTACCTAGATTTATGCGAAAAACTTACGTCTACAAATTAATGAATGATTAAATAATAACAGACAAACAAATTATGAATCTTGAGGGAGAAGGTTGAGTCTCACGCATCCTCGACGAGATGAGATACTATTTTAGCCGTTGTACAATGTTCGAGGAAGAATTATAAAATATGCGGCGAAGAGCCTTTCGTTCGGATTCCGAGCGTGTCCGAATTTCTATGAACGAGCTCTTCGAGAAATTTTATCGGTATGGCTGAATTCCTTTCGATTATGTTCACTCGAAAAAAAATAAACGAACGTAACGCGATTAATAAATGATGAAAAACAAACTCACATTTGTCGTTTACATGTAATATGGATAATTAATTAGTTGATATATTCAGACGTAATTTGACAATCCTTGTAAATGTTTTTAAGTCTGTGCTCTTTTACTGTAAATAATACTATTATAATAAAAAGAAATACGTGGATTGAAATATTCTACATATAATTTAAGATTGAAAAAAAGTCAAGAAAATGTCGATAAAAATTGTTGATATAATACAATTGAAAGCATATTTTTAACAATTTAAGATCAGAATATTATTAAAAGTTTATCAATTCGAAATCAAATTTATGAATATCAATGAAATATCTGGATGATATCAACAGCATACTACATAAATCTAGTCATCTTCGACTTTTTGTGAATATACATATTAACTTTTACTAAAAGTAATTGAGATACCTGTAGAAAACTCGTAAGGAACAAAAAAAATAATGAAACATTTCAGTGGAAAATACCTCTTATATTCACAACTATTTCCAGGGCTACGAAGTACTTCGTTTGTTCCAAATGAATTTTTTAATTTTAAAGAAGATTCAAAATCTTTCTTGTAAACTTATATATCTTTTAATGAAATGATCATTTTGAATAATTATGTATTGCTCATTCGAAAATATGAAATATACTTAATAATCTCATTTTTTGATTCTTTTGTATTTATTTTTCACCCATAACATCTCGAACATACCTGTGAAGATAACATCCTAACCAACAGTGTTTCTTTTGTTAATCTACCGTACCATTTGTGAAGTATATTTACATCCAAAGTCAGACGTACCTAAGTCAGAGTAGTTTAAACATTTATTTTTCAATCAAATTTTTTGTAAAAGATTAATGATATAATAACAGTAATAATAAGAACCTTTGCCAAAAAATATACTGCTATTTTATACTATTCTATTACACTAAACCAAAATGTTCTTCAAGTAATAAATGTATGTCAAAATGTGAAATTCAATTTTAAATATATAGATAAATCGATTTTCGGTTAATCGATAGAACACACAACGTAACTTTCATTACAAAAAATGTTATAGATAAAATTACGTAAAAACATATCTACTACTGCGTCAATACCATATTATTTTGTTACACACTTTCAGTGTGTTTTTGATAAAACTGTATATAACTGATAACTCTTAACTCCTAAATGTTATTATATCAGATAGAAAATCACAATGATCCTCTAGAAACAAACAATACAAATTTGGAATGAACCAAGTTTTCCGTAGCTCTACACAAATATTCCGTATAGCAATTGCGTTTTTCCCTGTCCACTTACGATTCATCTCTCTCTCTCTCTCTCTCGCGCGCTAGACACCATACGCTGGGCGTTTTTCAATTTTCGCGGCCGCGATCGAGCTAAGAGTAAGAGCCCGCGCAACGGGATTGAAAATTTTTCATCTCGCACTACTCTGCAGTCCGAGCGCGTCTTTTATCTCCTCGGCAGCACAGCTCCAAGCCGTCTAGCCGAAGCGGCCCGCAAATTTATAGTCGCTCCCCGACTTGCGACGTGGCGCAATTTCTCGCGCTCGATAAAGCGACGCGCGAGCACTGTCGCGGATTTATCATTGCCGCCAGTCGTGCAGCGAGAGAGAAAGAGATCGCGAGAGAGAGGAGAGGAAAAAGAACGCACGCTATAATGCGACTTTTAACGCGTGCGCGCGCGTGCGAATCGCGAAAATTTCCGCGTGCGAGCTTTTGCTGGGGTCGCTCCGTTGAGGAAAGTAGGTTGATGCATTAGTTTGGCAGATTTTAATGAGATTTGGGAGAGGTGGAATTTATGATTACGCTTTGTGGGGTTTTCTGTTATCCCGATCCAACTAGAGTGACAAAAATTCTCATTTTAGTAAATTAATTTGTGTAATTTGAAAAATGATAAGATACAATAGTGAGAAGAACATAATATAAGTCGATACTTTACGAATATAAAAAAATAACAAATAAGAAGTAGAATGTAGATAATCGGTTATAGTCTTATTTAATACAATTACATGAGAATGTTTAAAAAGAGAATCTGTTGAGGAATTTGTTAAAAGTAAAAAAATTTCGTCTCAAATATCAAAGTATAAGGCACCGAAAGGAATTCTATTGTGCAAACTTCCATGAGTATACAAAGGAAATTCTTTTACTGCAAAAATATTTTATTTAAATTATCGCGTGGATAACTGATTCATATTAACAAATCAAAAATTCAAATGCTTGATGTGTCTGCATGATACTGAACTCATATAGTGACATAACTCATCGAGAAATTTTTCCGTAATTACAACAATCGAAACAATCTTAAAAAATAATAAAAAAATACTGAAATTACTGATAGTCAAAAGATTGTAAAACTCAAGTATTTGGCACACGCTAACAAAAAATCTTTAAAATTTTGCAAGAAAATGGATATCAGACGTTAAAGAGAAATCCTATTTCAGACAAGATTTTATTTATTACTCCAATGGAATTTCCTTCTGTGTCAAGGCCCCGTGTCTTACTTTCTTTCAACATGAAATGAATTCTATTCGACTCATAATAATTTGGTTCAGAGAATAATCCCTTTCCAACAAACAGATCCTTATTTTAATATTCCTTTAGCTTCCATAAATATAAAGTAGTGTACTCCTACAACCCCATCCCATCATAATCTCTCTGTCACTCAACTCCAAATAACGCTCACACCTTATTACAATCAAAGTGATTTCCCCACCACTAAAACCCTCCACCCCATTCAAAAAAATCAGTCCACCATTCTACCTACTCCAAACCCTCCCTCCAAGCAACTCTCGCAAAAACTCTCATCCTCAATTCGCGCTAAAACTTACATACATACATTACAACCGCAGCACGGACGCAGCCGTAAAAACCAAAAAAATAATTCAGCGCGCATCGTCAGCTCGACCGCAAGAGAAACAAAAAGCTCGTCCACCTCCCCCTCGGCGCGCTTTGCACCCCGGCAGATTTACACGTACGCGCGCGGGTACTTTTTACGAGACCGCGTCGCGCTTTACGACGTGCTCGCCGGCGTTTCGCCGAGCTTATATACGCGCGCGCGCGCGTCTTAATTCTCTCGCCGCGGCGGGCCGACCCCCTTTCTGTCGTCCTCGATCCTCGGTGTGGTGCTTGCGTGGTGTACGGCGAGTACAGTGGTTTAGTCGAAGTGGCGAGGGAAAAATGTCGTAGGTATATATAGGAGCAAAATGTATTATGAACTCAGTCTTCCAGAGTGTAGCTGTATATGCGTTAGCGAGATCGAGGCACAACGTTGACTGTGGTAGCTTCTTGATTGATGGGTGATATAGGTCGGGTGGATGTGGATTCTGTAGGGAGTAGGGCGCTTTGGGGTGGAATTGGAGTGTAAAGTAGTTTTAATCCTTTGGATACCAAGGACCTTGTTTGATCGGGAGAATGAAGTATTGGAGGGAAAAATGAATTCTGTAAATATAATTTTTAGAGGTGGGAGTTAAAAACGATTGTAAGGCTTACAGCTCTTGAATTAATTATACATAATATTATTATATAAGTATCCATCGATAACATTTCAATATTGCTTCTTACTTATTGCATGACCATGATAAATTTCACGATGGGTAATAATTAATTTTAGTTTTTCATCTACCGATGCCATCGATTTACTTTTTACCCAAATATGTTTTGTTGAATATCAATATTTAACGGCGACTTTAAGTTATGTGTATCTAGATAAAGCTTGGTAACTAAAGGGTTAAAATTTAGAGAATATCAAGAAGATTTTAGTACCGAATTTAATAGAATCGTGTATAGGGGTAGGTATAGATAAATTCTGAAAGTGGTTACATTCTTTTTTATACTTTGGTATTTAACGCTTTAAGACCGAATATATCACTGGTGATCCAAAAACTTTAAGATTATACAAAATATATACAGTGGTCTCACGTTGTAATATCGGCATTATAACAAGAGCCAACTGTAATTATTAATGAAAAGTATATTGGTATCCAGAAAATTTAACTCGAACTATAATGTTCCATCTCTCAAATATATATTATTTCAATCGAAAATCGACTTTTACTCTATATTTATATTGAATATAACTTATAACAGCGAGACCACTGTTTAATTGATAAGGTAGAATGAATAAACGTATATTTGAGCAGTTTTTTTGTAAATATATGTAATTATTATCATCGTTGCAAGATATAATTTACAATATCATACTTTGTATAACCCAAATTCGACTTTGAAAGAGCAAAAGTAATATTTGTGATATATTCACATACAATCATTTTCGGTCATCAAAATTAATAAACTTCTTATTTAGATAATTTTTAAATAAATATATTTATTTTTTAAGTGGAAAAGAGGCCTCGGTCTTAAGGGATTACATTCAATTAACCTACCATAATATTTTGAAAATATTGCGGTAGATATCAAAGTAGAAATAAGCATATATCAGACTTATCTGTACAATTTTTCTATTTCTTAATTGTTATATTTAGAATAATATTATTATTTGTTGTGCTTTATGATCAAATTCGTATAAACGAGTTATACAAGTCGTCTCACGGTGCTGTGACACTTTCAAAGATGAGATTGAGATTTCTCTCTCCATCTTTTTCCTCTGTGTAAATTCTGTCCTCCGATAAATATCACTTGTAAATGAATCAGGCCCCTCACAAGTTTAGAAAATAAGGAATTATTCTGCTGTTAATTTTTTAATCTTCGAAATTTCTTTAAAATGATGTATAAAAGATTAGTATTACGCATTCGTATTTTTCTTATTATTCCTAATAACCGAATTAGAACAGTTTAAAGTGTTTTGAAGAACTCTTTGAAAAGTATTATTTTCTTCTCATATGCTTATATGACAAAATCTAAAAAAAAATGTACTTTTTTAGGTCCAGAAATTGCAAAATAATTTGAATGTTCGGGTTTCCAAACCTTTTCTATCTCGTTTTAGGGGTCAAACTCTAATGAAACCGGATTTGACAATGAAAATTAATAATTTGTTGAAAATAGAGTGAAACGGATGGATTTTCCATTTTTTTTTCAGGATCTGAGATTTTTTACGAATTATTACCTTATTTTCAATTGGTCATAACTTTACACCGGAACATCCATTTTCAACGAACAAAAACTCAAATTAAACGTCTGCTCTTCTACTTTTATATATTTGGGGGGGGGGGGGAATTGTTTACTTTCGTGTGAACAGTTATTAACTTTAGTTATTAACAGTTATTATATTTAAAAAACCGTAAAAAACATCTAATTTGCCTGAAAAACATAGTCACATGCTTAATTGTCATTGTTCAAACGCGGTTTTCTTCAGAATTTGACCTCTGAAATAAGATAGAAAAGGTTTGTAAAACCGAGCTTTAAAATTTTTTTTTCGATTTCTGGACCCCAAAAAGTATATTTTTTTAATGTGAATAAAAGAAACATGAAACTGTAATAAAAACACAGGTTCGTTCTCAAGTTGCCAAAAGCAAAAACAATAAGAATAATCAAAGAAAGATACTACAAAATTTTTTATGTTTATTAATCAGACGTTAATATTCTCTTTGAATCTCGTCAATGTAATAATAATCATCCAATTCATTCGCAATCGTTATACAAATTAGATGCTAAGAAATATGTAAGACCTGAATATGAATACTAAAATTAATATTACAGTAATAGTTATCAGCGATTCTCGTTGTTGTGATCGTCGTAGCGTGGACCAGCGCTGCGCATCTTCTATTCTGACAGGTTAAACAAAATAAAATGAAAACAAGAAAGCGACTATGCGATATACCAAAAAAATATTAAAAAAAAATTGAAAAAAAAATATCAATGAAAAATTACATATTTATAAATACACAGACTCTTGTATCGCTATCATTCTATTTGAACTTTACTTTCTCTCGACATTATATAAATTAATGTGCAACAATCAATTTTTGTCAGCGTCCTCTCACGTCGTCGAAAACCGTGTTTCAGAATTAATTATGCAAAGAAAACTACATCACTTATCACTACATATGCTTACTTGAGTAAGAAATCAAATACTTACTGAGATACACGGATACAGATACATGAACACACGCAGAAATACAAGAAATAAACACCTCTGCATATATATATTTTTAAGATGTTTTTGTGCATTTATAATGTCGTAATAAAAAGTTTCAAATCATCAAAAATTAACCACGTTCTAGGAACAAAATTTATTTTCTGAACCCTTTTTTCATCATTTTTTGTATCCTTTTAAATTATATGTTAAATTAATTATGCATAATGTTAACATATGCCTATTCTGATAACAAATCAATAATCGGAGACCTCAATATTTGATTCACAAAAATTACAGGCAGTTTTTAGATTATTTAAAAAATGTTTGATTCTATAAGATAAAACAATTACATAGCCAAAGTTTCACCGAAAAAGATTAAAAGTATTGAAATGACAAATAAAACAAGATATTTGGATTCATTTAGTTACACCCATGGTCTTAAACATGTTCATTTTTTAATGTAACATGGCATTAATTATTTTATTTATTATATATTCAGACTTGTCATAGATTAGTTTAAAAACCATTCTGGTTTCAATTCTCGGATACAACATTAGAAAAGTATTATTTTTAGCCATTATCATCATGATAAAAGGATTCCACAAAGAGCCACGAAAATATTTACCGTTTTCGGCCACATTTTTTGCTACTCTAGAATCTTCCTTTGTTGTATTTCAAGCACAAAGGGGGAATGCACTAAGGGTAGAAAGCGGAAGAAGCCATGAGTCAACACGGCCTGACGTTATATTTTATTCAAAGGGAAAAGTTGACGTTTCTGATATTTCACGGACATCAAGAACTGGACTTTCCCGTTCTGGATGCTTCGATGCCGATAAGGGACGACACATCTCGCGTACTCGCACGCTATCGGAAAAAAGGGGAAGAAAATTACGCGTCACGCAACGAAAGTTCTCCGCATCTATATATGTGCGTGCTGTATGAGCGATTCTACCATTCTACGTGTATGCTCGGGATGCGTGTGTTTGTTGACTCTCTTCTCTGATTTGCTACGTGATTCAGATTTCTATAACGTTTTCGAGTCAATACGCGTATACATGTCACAAGATTCTACAAAATGATTATGAATAAATTGTTTGAGTTGATTTATTTGAGAATTACTAAAGCCAGTAGTGTTTGAAATTAAATGTGAATTCATCACTCTTCTTTCATGTAAGGTATTCTTGACTTGTTTAATTTTAACTTTTGCAACTTTGTAAACTTTTTTTATTGTTGAACATTTTTCACAAAATAAAGAAAGAGATAACTGCGATAAAAGATTACATTTTTAACTTGATCAATTTTAAGTTAAGCGACTTGTGTGAAATATTATTCTTTTTTAATGATTTTAAGAGATTTTATGTCACGAAAAAGAGAGATAAGAGCGATAAAAGGTTAAATTGCTTTCTGAAGTTCAGATTGCGCAATAAACAAGATATTTATGATTCTCGTTCTTTTGCTATAAACGTGTATATATTACAGTAGTTTTATGTTCTGTCCCTTTAATGTTTTTTAAAGATACAGTTTACCGTTCACCTATTAATTATAAAAATTTATTTTTAAAATTGATTATTGTGAATCATTAAACATTTTTAAAATAACTATGTTTCTGTATGTACAATTTGTAAATATAATATAATTTGGTGAAATATATTTTAATGTATTTAGAATATAGTAAGTAGACATTGGAATTTATCAACACAGCTTTTGTTTCATATTTTTTTTATTAGCTTCATTTTTTACACAAATGCTCAATAGCGTATGTTTTATAGGAATCAATTATAGATTCATTCTTCTCGTGAAAAAAAGTTTATAATCACGAATAAAAAAGAAACACTTTATTACACATACGTCTTCTACGTATATTACAAAAACGCAATTGAACTACAAACGATACACATTTACATACATAATATATAATTCGCATATAACTTATACATACATTAAAAAATATTGAAACCTATGAAAAAAAATAGTCTTTAGCTATGTACAATTTCTCTAGTTTCCTTAAATAAAGATTAAAATTAAAAGTAAAAAAAAGAGTCGAAGAATGAGAGAATGTACAATATTTCCTATCAACAGTGATAAGATAGGCGCACATATTTGCATTGTTTTGGCGTGTACCACAGGACTTTGATCGATAAACGAGCATAGGCACTTTTCATTAAAAAAATATACGCAGTTATAATTATCATCTAGTTTACAATTAAATGCGTAATTAATATTCAGAGCTTAAATAATTTAATTTACTAAATATATAAAATTACAGTCTATTAATTCCTAATATTATACTGACATATAATAATCAATTTAAAAGTATTTAAATACTTTGGTTATAATATAATTAAAGTGATAAAAAAGAGGGATTCGTGAACACAAATTAAATACATAAATAATCATCGTCGATATTTTAAAAGCTGTTTTATAATTTAATTAATTATTACTAATGACTTTAAGATTTCATTAATTACGCATATAATTGACAGCTGAATCGAGTTCTAGCAACTAATTAAGTTTGGACGTGCCCATAACGAGTGTCGAAACTTAAGAGAAAAAAAAACTATATAAGACACACAAGGCGACTTCGCGAATTAATTATGTACACGAATATTTTTCACGACATGCGCCACATGGAAAAATTCATCTACAGTGACATTCAACTAACGCGCGACAATAATTATTATTTCGTCCGTAATAAAAATAAAATATGTGTGGGATGAGAATTTAGCAGGTCACGCGCGTGCGGTACGACGCGCAACCATTCGACAATTATATTTTGTCACTATGCACTAATAGCGATAAAAAAATAATATTTAAGTTCGCGGACTCGTAGTCGACGCTGGATTCTTTCCGGATTACACTGGGATGTAAGTAGATGCTATGCCGCGAGCCTGCTCATCGGCCAAAATACTGGAAGGTGCTCTGAAAATGAGAACAAAAAACAGACATTTAATAGATAATATTGGAGTACTATGAAATAATTATTTGTAAATCATCGTTTACAGCACGAAAATTATTTTATTATAAAGTCAACAGTATAACAGACTTTTTGAAGTTTAATTCAGTAAAAAGTCACTACGATGAGTGAAAAATTATTGAAATTGGTGTGACGTTTCTTTAAAAAAATATTCATATATGTCTTTTGGGATGCTATTAAAATGATTCACTTCATATTTTCTTATCTTTCATTAGTCTTTTAAGCCTACAGGGTCATGTTTTTATTTGTTTTTTTTTGTAACATTGAAACTTTGTAGAAGATGACAAAGACGTTGCATTAATATCTAGCCTTGACTTTAGTCATTTACATTTTCTATTTTAAATAGAAGAGGCCGAACTTCATTTCATTATATAATACTTCGTTTTGTCATTATTTCAAGTTCTAAAGTAAAATAAAGACGGTAAATGTAATGAATGATAAAGATATACAAAAATAAAAAAAACACGAAAAGTTAAGTTACATAAGCTCTAATCTTGTACTTCCCCGTTTTATTTCTCTTTTGCTTATCAAATCTTCTTTGGATTTGAAGATATGGCAACAAATTATAAATCATTTTAGCAGATTTAACACAAAAATCTCTTAAATTTCAATATTTTTGTTCAAGAATATTCGAAGACAATATCGGTTAATCCTTGAACCATTAGTGCATTTTATGGGATATACAAGTTTGAGCAGCTGATAAATACCGAGTCTTTGTGGAAGCATTTATGATCCGTAAAGGAAAGTCCGGGGCCCAGTCAAAATCTTATTTATGTTTTTATTTCTACTAAGATAATAAAATAAAGTCAATCTTTTACAAAATAGCTGCAAAAATTATGTTATAGCACATGGTTAAAAAATAGATTTCCAGCTGAATTTCAAGGAAAATTGTTGATAAATTCAGATCAATTAACATATTTTTGTACAAAATATTCTTATGTAAATTTATAGTAATATATTTGTTTTGCCCAAAACAGACCTTAAAAATAAAATCACATATAATCTTAATTATACATTCAAAAGAAAATAGTTCTAGCTACTAAGTAATTTAGAGCATGTTTATATAAACTAAGAAAAACGGTTATTTCCTGACTGTTATGGAGAAAGTATTACCGTAAACCGTACACGGAGGAAAATATGATTTTTGAAGTAATTAGAAAGAGATGCTTTAATTTTAATATTAGATTCTCTAGATACAAAATGTACTTAAAATATAATCATTGGTTTGTGTATTTAATTTTTTATTAATTACCTCATAATTGTATCATTTTATTGCATATGTATAAAATATTTTTATACTTGACATATATATAAAATATAGGTGCTTTAGAATTAAAATTCAGTTACAAAAAATATATATGTAGAAATAATAAATAGGCTTAAAGTAGTATTATATATTCTTAAAATTGTATACATAAAAGTGTTATTTAGAACCGAATCGTTGTAGTGCAGTAAACTTGAGATAAGGAATTTTTAAATGCTTCAAATTCACTCCTTTATGTTTTACCAAATCGTTTGAACTGACAGCCAGTAAACCCAATCAGTGTCTCGCCATGACCCTCCAAAATCCCACCCCCTCATCCCCCTCACCCACTCACCATTAATGCGTATCGAGTATAAGCTGATGACTAGTAGATTCTCGCGGAGAGTCCAGCCACCCATCTCGGCCTCTCGCTCCCTCTTCTTCCCCCATCCTCCCCATCCATCCCTCCCTCTCCGCTCCAGCGAGTAGTAGTAGTAACAGTAACCACATCATCATCATCATCATCACCATCGTCGTCGTCGTCGATAGAAACCTCACCCGCTCGCGATCGAGCAGCCGAGTCCTCGTGCATCGCCGTCGTCGTCGTCGTTGTCGTTGTTGTTGCTGCTCTTGTTGTTGTCGATGATGGTGGTGGCGCGCCTTCCGGATGAGTAGCTGCTGCTGCGGCAGACGCGGCGAGCCTTCGTTAGCGCGAGGATCGTCGACGCGCCGGGGGCGACGCCGACTGCTGGTGGGATATCGCGGCGAGGAAGGCCGGGGGCAGAGCGTGACCCGCGGGCGTCGTGTCCCAGACCGTTCGACACCGGGTGGACTTGCGCCAGTGGGGCAGATTGATGCCCAGCCGCTGGCAGTCGTGGGCGTAAGCCATGAAGGACTCGCAGTAGCAGTGCTCGCTCGGGCACTCGCACATGTCCTGCAGGCAAGCCTTGTAGTACATGGCCGGGTTGACCTTGCGGTGGCAGGACTCGAAGATCGACGAGCGCAGACGGTTGCAGAGCCTGGGGTGGAGGGATCACATTGGATTGGATTAGAATTTTTGTTTGAGCGAATGGGGAGGGTGGTATTGCGTGGGAAATGCAATATTTTTTGCAAGAGGGGGTAGAAAATTTAATTGTGGGTATTGTTTTGACATAATAGTAGACTAGAATCAGATGGTGTGGAAGACCATGAGGGAAGTATTGTTAACTATTAACTATTAAAGGAAACTAAGTGTGGAACTAAGATTAAAAGAAAAGACTGAGCTTATGCCTCTAATAATTTGTATTCTAGGTGTAGAAAGTTCGTCAACAGCAACCAGGTTGATGAGGTGAGTTAGACGTCGAGAATTGAAAGTTTGAAATAAGAGCTGGTGGGATTGGTCAAAACCTTTATTCTGCAGTATTAATATATCAGAAAATACGTATAGTATAGTTTTAAGGTCTCTAATTTCAAATTTAAAGCTACAAGAGATTGAAAGCCAAGTAAATAGTTGAATTGTTTGTCTCATAATAGTAATTTGTAAGTAAAAATAAAACGTGCTCTTAGAAAACTGATTCCGTATTTGTGTAAGAAATAAATTTTGGTTCTAGTGTATTTGTTCGAATTTTTAATTTGCAAATGTTTGATTATGTGGAAATTCTGGTAGAAAATTAGTACTCATAGACAACTTAGACTGCTAAACATTTGCCATTTCCTATTTTGAAATTCTGATAACAACCGAATAATCAGAAACCTCAAAATTTCTTTCACAAGAACTACTGACAGTTTTGAGATTATTTAAAATTATTTTTCTAGTATCTGTTATTTTGTTAATAAAAGTTCTCACAGTTTCAAAAAATGATTTATTTATTTTATGAGACGATATAATCACATAGTAAAAGTTACACAGGAAAATATTGAAAAGTGTAGAAATAGTGAATGAAACATAAAATTTAAACTCATTGAGTTACCCCCATGGTCATCCAAGGGTTAAAATCGATTCTTTACAAATTCTTAAACTTTAAATGGAACCGAATAGTTTGAAAGTGAGAAATAGTATAGACATTATGTTTAATTAAAGACTAATAATCCAAATCAACTCACCTGTGATCCTTCCTGAGCTTGCAGCCCCGTCTCTGCGTATGATTCTTCGTCCTCGAGCAGACCTTCTTCGCGCCCACTGCCCACGAGTTTCCAAAGCTCACCGGATCCGACAACAGTTTGCCTTTCCTATTCGTCAGGTCATCCTTCGGAATGGAATTGAAATTCCCGCAAAGACCGCACAACTTTCCTCTGTAGGAAGTCGGCGCCGACACCTCCAGGAAGCTAATCCCGTCCCACAGGATCTTGATGCCCAGCTGCGTATTGACGAGGATACTGTCCAGGGTGCGATTGATATCCAGCCTGTTGGGCATGCGAAACGGCACCTCGACTCTGCGTCCGTTCACCTTGACGCGCATCCGCTGGCCCAGGTTCACCTTGAGATCGCCGATCTTCAGGGAGATGGTCTTGGTCCAGGCGGACAGTCGAGTGGCCCGCGCGTCGTTGGTCACGCGTATGCTGAACGTGTGGTTGGAGCAGTCGCTGGCCAGCTGGTACTTGCAGGAGCCGCGAAACGTGTAGAACTTGCCGTCGAAGGTACGGTAGTGCGGATCGCCGAAGACCGTACACACGCCGTCGCCTTGGTTTTGTTGGAGGGTAGACACGTGGGTGAATGTGGATTTTTTTTGAGCGGGTGTATTTCGTGCGTTGTTAGATGATGAGCGTGATGATGTTAGTTTATTTGGCTTGTCGTTAAGCCAATGTATGATTATATATTTTACTAACGGCGTAGTGCCCTTGGGTTCATTTGTACATGACAAATTTGTGTAAGGTTTTAAGCTTTTCAAAATTTAAATAAAAATCAAAACTAGATAATATATCTACATTATTGTTAATAGCATCAAACTCTGCAGTTTTTTGTCTTTTCAAAGATATTCGATAGTGAAAATTTTGTTTATGCCTAACTGAACCCAACTATTAGGCATTTTCACGTCTGACGTCATACCAATCAGACGGTGAGAACGTTGAAGGTAAAACAACGTGTTATCAAGTTACCAGCTCTCACCAGCCAATCTGATGTCAAGAACACTGGAGGTACAATAAATATGACGTCAGACCTGAAGAAGCCTAATGGTGGGTTAACTAATTCTTTTATATTGATTTATTTTCTTTTATAAATAATTTTATAATTTCAAGACGAGATGATTATCAAAGTAATGTAATACACATTTATTTGTTTTGAATTCATATTTCAGTAGTTAGATCGGTTACAAGAATTGTAAGATCGAGTTAAGTTCTTAAAATAGGTCATCACAGTCATTGCTCTACTGTATAATCCTACACTATCAATTTGCGATCGAATACTATTATTCATATGTTCCACTGATAATTGTTATGAACAAAGACGAATAGATGTTTACGAGTCTACATTGTCATAATTAATTTAATGTATTTCGCAGTATATGCTTTTATTTTATTTTATTGGTAACATTTAAAAGAGGATTCATGTATCCAACCTTTCTAATGACTAGTACGTGTTTTACTACTGAATCGTTAGAACTTTACAACCTAATATTGTTATGAGTCAAAATCAAAGAACTGTACTGATAAGTACTGTTAAGTACTGCTAAGTCTATCCATAAATTCATTAACTATTCAAAATAAAAATTATAGCAATGTTAAAAGTTAAGGATACGCAAACATTTTCACACTCACGCTGCATAGATAACAGACGTAGATAATGTTTGAAGTTCAACTCTTTCAGCATTCATAATACGTTAACTCAGACTCTATTCATTTCCCTACAATATTGATTAACAACAAAACGCTCATTATAATCTGGACGTTTCGCGTGGCATAAGCAGGGACATAGTATATTTTGCTACTAATTTGATAACAATAGTGGTTATAATCACGTGACAATCATATTGTCTTTATTACATCTTTTTAAATGTTTATTTCTCTAATTTTTATATCTAATTTATTAATTGCGTTGTTCAGAAATAAAATCTGCAAAATGCTAAAATAAACACGAAATATATCAGCAAAAGTCAAAACAATAAAAAAATTTTACAGACGCAATAATACATATAATCAGTTTACAGGTAATTTAAATGGGCGACAGAAGTCGCCAAATCGTCATGCAATACTATACTAAATTAGCTCATTAATTAAGCATATGAATTCAACCGATGGCGTCCTCATCAATAGTTTTGTTAGTACAGTTTTTGGATTGAACATGAACATTTCCATAAAGAAAAGAAAGAACCGATGATTTTCATATATTAATATACAAAAAATAAATGATAAAATTGACATTAATAAATATTTTACAATTTGATAGAAAATACATTTTAAATAATATGACACATCAGTATCCTTATCAGCAATTTATCAGTGTATATACGTATGCGCGTAAAATGAACGGGGGTTTGTGTATGGAGTGTCGTTGTATGTTAGCGATTGTCACAAAAAAAAACTCACTTTCAACGCATCGTGGACAGCACTGGCCCTCGGGGAGTTCCAAACGCGAGTTCGGCGGACAGGGAGTGGTTAAGGGCGGGCACATGGACATCGCACAGCGCACCTTGCCCTGCTTGCATGCGCACGACTTGCAGGGATCTAGCTTCCAAGTTTCGCCATCCTGCCTAGGAGAAATTAGAACGTTTAAACCAGATCGACGAACACGCAACTCTGTCTTTTTCTCTGTTTTTATTGGCGTTAGTAAGCAAATCGAGACGCATTCTTTCAACTTTCGTTTTTCTTTTATTGGTTAGTAAGTTTTGGTACAGGGTGATTGCAAAATGATATGAATCGTGCGATGCTTAGTGCAATGGTGCTTCTTGTTAGGTGATGCATTCTTAAAACGGTGGACGATAGTGATTTAAAGGAGCGATTTTTACAATTATAAGAGAATACAATGAACTGAGGAGCAATAAAAATTCAAATTCTTGTTAATTCTTGTTAATTTTGTGATGTTTAATAAATCGGCCAGTTTTTAGTGCGTATATGTACAGGTGTCTACATATGATGGTGTAAACTGTTCAATTTAGTCATTATAAGACGCAATTTATTGTTAAAATTTATTGTTAAGGTTAAAAGGATTTTAACTACCTAAAGGTTCTACCAAGTTTCTATAATTGTATTTAATTGCCCAAATGATCATTAGACTAATACATACAATACCATTTTAGATGTAAAAAGATATCAAAATATTATCAAAATTGGTGATAAACCTTTAGTTAGTTATTAATGTTGATGAATGAATGTTTGGTTAGTGGTGTTATACATGTTAGTGTATAAGAATAAAAAAAAACTTTAGCTGAAATTCATTTTTATACAATATCTTTATTTGCAAAAAAGCGCATGAGTATGTTAAAAACTATGTGATGCGATGTACGTACGTAATGCTATTTTAATACTTATTATCCACTTTGTACTTAAATACTTAAATATAGAAACAGTCACTGGTAGGAAGTTATTTTACAACACTTGTGAACGTCGCATTATCTTACAAAGGCATTAGGAATTGTACTTTTACAGGTAAACCTGTCACCAGTAAAGTGCTTCTAATGTTCATTCTAGCAACAGGAAACTTTTTCTAAGACTTTATTTTGTAAATGCATAGCGTATCTGTCTATCTATCTATTATTAATATTAGTAACAATTTATTTTAATTTTAATATGTTTAAATTAAATGTCAGCAAACGGTAGTTTTTACACGCAGGTACATATTATGCGGATTCTTTTGTGACGCTAATAAGTCAAATAAGATTTCCTTAGTTTCAGAAACCATAGATGGAGAAAACAGCACTTTTGTCAAAATAAGAAATAATTTACTGATGATTTCAAAACAATTTTTCTGTTTCAAAATAGTGACAAAAATTTATTTAATAATTTATATATTATCTGAAGTTTGTCTGCATAGTATAAGGTAGGTTTGAGTACAGGTTAGATTTCGGTTAATTTAGGAGCAAGCTGGATTGAGCACAATTAAGGTTGAGGAGAAATATGTACAATTAATAACTAAAAAGTTAATTCAAATTATTTCTATGGTCAATATCGCTAATACAAAATCATATTCTGTTATAAAAATACACAAAGTATCAAAGAATGAAAGATAAAAATCAATTTTTTCGTTAAATTTTACTATAGGACCACTTCATGAACAAGTTAATAGATTCAGAAGTCGACTGGGCAATTTAATCACAAGGTTTACGAATTTACCAGCTGAGCTCGTCAATTTTCTACCAGGACTAGTGTATTAATTATTAAAATTTAGCAATGTAAAATAGCAATTAGCCCAAAATCCTGATATCCTAACTGAATTATTATCTTGCATATTTGCCATTGACTCGATCTTAAATTTTACTGGGCCAAATTATTGACATTATCAACAATATATTTCAATATCACATGATATTCCCCACCTATATCTTACCCTTGTACAATAACTACCCTATAAATCCTCCAAAAAGCTATGCACCCACAGAACCAAGCCCCTCTAACACACACACACACACACCCACACACGCACACGGTACACACCCATACAACAATCAATCAATCAATCAATGCGACACAGCGGTGATGAGTGCAAGCAGCGCGACAATGGTACTCGCCCCGTAAGTTTTGCCCGCGTAGGTGCAGGAGGCTCGGCTCTCCTCCACGACCGGACACTGGGGACAGCATCGGCCCGGCAGCTTCGTCTGGTACTCGCTGTTGCACTCGAGCACGGGACAGGTCTCCTTGGCGCAGCTGATGGCCGAACTGGTGCAGGAGCAGCGCGTGCACTCGTCCAGGTAGAACTGCGAGCCCGAGTTGTGGAGCACGGTGCCCAGCATGCAGGCGCCCCGCGGTGGCAGCAGGTACTTGCCGCTTCCTGCGCGTGCATCGGTTTACGTGTTTGGTAAGTTTGCTTTTTTTCTTTTTGGCTTTGTTTTTCGTTTTGTCTGGGGCGTTTCTTTGGGGTGTTGGATTTGTGTTTAACGCGTTGAAAAGAGTGTCGATGAGAAGATTGGGAATATTAGTTTAGTGATAGTGGGAAATGTTTTCGATGCATAATGAGAAAGAATAGATTTCAGTTTACTTATCCATCTAGTAAAAGGTAATTTAATTGAGGGTATCTGGTACTAGATTCTTCTGAGTAAAATTTACAAATTATCAATTTTAAACTAGAATATATTTTAAGATAAATTTAACTTTTCATAGTTTTAATTTGTAACTGTTCATTTTTTTATTTTCAAATTTAGTTATAGAAATGTAAATAATTTGCTTTAGTAACTGTTACTGGAAAAATGAAGTTGTGCCAATTTTTAACAAAAAACTTTAATATAGTAGCAAATACTTATCTCGGTATATGACAATTTATGTCAACTTAGGAAATTTGTTTGTTAATCGGACTTTGATTGTTATTTTCAATTAAAAGCTGATATTATTTTAGGTATAATAATCGCTATTATTGATTTCTTATTAGTATAATTAAACATAAATTAAAAAATTAATTTTTAATTACCTTTACACCGGGGACAACATTCTCCTGGCTCTTGTACAATCCTTGACACAGGACAATGAAGGACTGGACATGCTTTCTTCGCACAGGTAAGTCGACCCATATTGCACCTACAAGTAACGCAAGGATCTTCCGTCGTCATGACGGACCTCTCCTCCGTTACTTTTTGTCCATTTACGTTGCATCCTTAACAAAATATAATATCTTTGTAAAATGATAACTCTCAATATTATGCTCTTATGTATATAACTGACTGTCATTTTGTTACACTTCTGTATATTTAGACCAAAGTTAATTCGCCTTGGTGAAGGTAGCACTAGCGCCAAAAGCAATGTGAAATTCCCATAAGGTGGCGAAATTTGAAAGTACAATAATAATGGTACCATACATTGCAGAGATAGGGAAAATGAATATTTTATTACATTGTACAATATCTTGAGATATTTCTAACAAATTATTACGTGTAGAATATTTACCTAACTACGAAAAAGAGTTTATAAGATAAATATATTGTCTAAATATTTTAAATATCCCGAAAAGCGATAAAATTGTTGTTTTTCCTAACCTTGGTATGCACTGCACCATCATTGTTGTAGTTACATCTTTCACCAGCTTATGGGAATTTAACATTGCTTTGGGCGCTAGCGCTACCTTCTCCAAGGCGAATTCTATAGTCATAATGCAGCACGTTTTCAAGTCACCGACGTCAAATATGGAATTCGAGTGATTAAAAAAACATTTGTTTTCGACATTTATGTATTTTTATGTGTATATATACCTTCTATCGCTAAGGCTAAACCTCCTTATTACCGACGTATGCGAGGAATCAAATCTTCCATTTAGTTCTCCATATTGAGAAAATATCTCTCTCGACGGTTGTCATTTTTTATTGGGACAATAACATTCCAGACAGATATTTACTAAAAATTGAAAATTAAATGAAAAAAGTGGCTTCTCGTAAAATTCGGCGACGGGTGGATTTAGCATCACCTTAAGCCAAAAATATCATTCTATATTTTTAAAGCTGTTTGGAGTTCCTTCATTTGGATACTGCGTATAATTCTAGCTATTCGAGAACTACTTTATGGTTGTACTAAATGTCAGATATATAAAGTATTTTGGTAGAAATATAGTATCACCGGAGTATTTCGACGGAGGCCAAAGATTAAACAATTTTTACGATGATTCAAAATTATCTTGGAGCACCTTTCAAGTCAAAAGCATATGTAATTACGCATATGTAATCGAAGTGACAAAAAATCGAGATGATATTCAAAATGTAGTTAACAATAATATACAAAAAAAATGAATGTCCACTTCTTATTATTTAATAATTTTATAACGTTTCAAATACACCAACTGCACGTAAATAACAGTTTCCTGCAAATTTCCCATGTAATTTACTGCTACATTTGATTAATTAAGTTAACATTAAATATTTAAAATTATTTTACCCTTCTTACTATCATGTCTTAAATACATTATAAATATTTTGCTAAAAATCATACCTGCACAGGTTGGACAGCACTGTCCAGGCGCCGGTGGCGTGGGATTCGCGCAAGGAGTGTAGCATCGGAGCTTCGATTCCGTAATAACGCCAGCGTTACACGTATATATCCTGCATGGATCGCTCGGCTCCGTCCACTCCGTTCCAGACGGATGATGGATGTTGTTTTTCACGCATCCTACAAAATGACATTTGAATATTTGTAGTGAATTTACCTTCTAACATTATTTTATTTTACCATGCATCAAGGACACGCCAGAATAATTCTTGTACTATTTTATTTCGTTCAATATAACGATTGAAATATGTATTGAAGGAATACGATGTAATTTATAAGTTCGATAGGATGGAAATAAGTTCGAGTGACATATCATTCGATGCATTCATTATCAACTACTCTCTTTATTATGTTTTTCTATTCGTTGATCAATGTGAATCACATGTACATTTTATACTAGAAAACTTTTTTAATTCTATAAAAGAAGCATTATTATCTATTCTTTATTGCAATTGTTTATATTAGATTGTATACCTTATGCAGTGTCAAAGTATTTTTTAATATTAGTAATTATCGTTAATACATCAATACGAAAAAATGTGTTTAATTTGATGAAAAAATCAATCAATGCTTATAATCATATACGTATAGAATAAATATTCTATTAGTCGACAACCTAGATTAAATCGTTGACCACAAATATTTTTGAATTTTTAAGTTAACAACGTTAATATTTTTCAATTGAAAGCTGACAATAATATAGTAAATTAGAATTACTAAACAGTTCCATATGTCTAATAAGGTATTACATTTTTCTTTAAACGTGATAAACAAAACGATCGATTACTAAAAGCTGATCGACTATCGGCGCCACTACCCTACTGAAAGTTTAAAAAGTTTGCTTAAGATCTATTTTTAATTTTTTATCAACCAAAATGTCTCATCAAATCCTTCACGCTCAGGCATTTATATGCCGAGACAGTAAAACCCTTTTGCTAATTAAAGCTTATCTAGCAAAACATTATCCTGAAGATTTTACTAACGACGTTTGTTGAAAAGAGTAATGCTGTTTGTCACACGATGCAAATTATTTTTATACATCCACTGCATCAACCTTATCGAAACGCACTTAAAATACACTACCATGACGCTTCACAACCCCGAGAAACAATTATTGCGCACACGTGTCGGCACGAGAGTGTATAAACACAAAGAGTACGAAACGAGATAAAGAGAGGGAGGAAAGAGAGAAGCTGCACAAGGAATAAAAGCAGAAGGCAGGCGCGCGCGCGGCCGTTGAGCTCGTTTCTCCTCTCTCTCTCTCTCTCCCCCCCTCTCTCTCTCTCTCCCCCCTCCTCTCGCTCTCTCTCTCTCTCTCTCTCTCTCTCTCTCTTTCTTGTCCGTGTGTGTATATAGGGCCGCCTATAAATCTTACGTCACAATTAGCATAATTAATGCGCTGCCGCTACTCGCCGATAAATGCCGCTGAGCGCGCGCGCGCGTGCACAGCGCTCGTGTGCACCACGTTTTGCGCCCGAGCTAAATGCCTGCATCGCTGTCGTTCTTATTGCTTCTTTTGGAACGATGTACTGAGACATTTAGAGATCTATTTTCATTTAATTGATTTTTAGTTTTTTTGTGTTCTTTTTTTGTAGTATAATTGTGAAGATTCTGTACGTGAAAAAGATGAACAGTGCACCGATAAAGTAAAGCGATGCTGCTTGTTTTGATAGTCAGAATTGGTGTTCTTGCAATTCTCTACTAACAAATGGTTTTAGGTGGCAAAAGTGCTGTCTTAGTTATTTTCATTATTTATCTTTGGGTGTACAAAAGATACTATTTAATTTGTAACAAGAAATATTAAAAATTGTGACGTTGGATAAAGTATTTAGGCACGCTTTTAGTAGAAATGAATTATTCAAAAATATTTTATGTATTTTTACAATTCTAAAATTTGTATTGGAAACTTCATTGGGCGCCTGCGAGGCGATTAAGACAAATATTAAGCAATATCATTTTGAGATTTAGTTATAAAAATGAAAATTTCTTAATTAACAAATTCCACAGGTTCCTCTTTTAAAAAACGGAAATCTTGTTATAAAGTAGAAGTTTTGTAGTCTTTTCAGAATTGAATCCGTACCCATACGAGAAAATTCTTAAATTAAAAGCATAGGGGAGAGTCTCCCAGTATGACCCCCTCCTAGTATGATCACCTGTGGCTATTGGGCTCATACCGCTAGATGTACTTTATACTCGTATGCTGGATTAGTGCATGTTATAGTTCTATTAAATATTATCGGAGGTTCTTGTTTTTAAATCACAACTCCGAAGATTCTCACGAGAATAACGAAGAAGCCATTAATTTCCGTGTCAAAAGTTATTTCCCGTGGGTTAAATACATGACCAGTATAATAAGAGCTAATTAAATACTAATTATTTTATATATGATATGATTTAAATTAAAATAGATTTAAACAATATACTATTTCGACGATTGAGTGGAAGAAGAGGCTAACTTGGCGTTCGCTTGAAGCAGGGGCTAACTCAGATTCCGCTTGAAGAAGAGGCTAACTCGGCATTCGCTTGAAGAAGAGGCTAACTCAGATATCGCGTAAAGAAGGGTTACTTTAACTAATTATTTCTCGTGTTTAATTTTGTAAAGAGCAACAATAAAAAATAGCGAAACGCATGGTTCGCGAGAAAAATAAATTTTCCTAATTTTTAATATGTGATTTGTGAGTTAGCTTTTTCTTCAAGTGAACGCCAAGTTAGCCTTTTCTTCAAGCGGAATCTGAGTTAGCCTCTTCTTCAAGCGAACGCCGAGTTAATCTTTTTTTCCACTCAATCGTCGATTTTATATCTTTTACCTATCTTTGAAGCACAATTTTTAAGCAATTTGAGCAGAAATACTCTATCCTAAACATTAGGTGGTCATATTGGCTCGAGACACTTTTTCAAAATCTAAAAAACCGTAATTTTTCATTATTAATTAATATTTAACTCAGATAATTAACTTTGGACAAAACTAATGAACTACGTCAAAAAGGTCCATTCATACAACTAATTCCATTTTGAAATTTTCATTTTCACCTTGTTACACAATAATTACAGCTAAAATAGCTACAGGTGATCATACTGAGATACTCTCCCCTATAAATATCCAATAAATAAATCATTACATTTTTGTCTTTATCAAAAAATAAAATTTAACAATATTCTAAAAATGACAATAAATAAAAAAAATATAAAAAGCATTACAAAGTTTAGTAATGTAAAATTAGAAGAATACTGCATTAAATTTGGGCATGTGAAATCCTAAATAGTAACATCCATTTTAGTAGGATATAGGGGAAACTGGGGTAAAGTGAACACACGGGTAAAGTGAATCATGCTTACTATTTCTTCAATAAATTATTATTTATACGTAATTTTAATTTTAGTGAAAGACAACTATGCAAGGAAGATAATAAAAAAGTTGTATTGTATTTTTCGATCTTAAAAGAAAGTTGGTTTGTTGAATTCATTATAACGATTATAGATGTTTATAATCAGTTTTATTGCTAGATTTTTTTTCTAATTACTTCAAATACGTTTTACTTACTATTGCCAAGAATGCAGAGTTTTAAATGACGTTTTTCTGTTTTTAAACAAGTACTTTAAGAATCGACGTCTCGGGGTAAAGTGAATCAGAGTAAAGGGGTCTGGAAAAAAATGCGATTGCACTAATTTATACGCGGCCAGATGGAAAATTTATTAAAATATTCATCAAGGAAAGTGTTAGTATAGTATACCAAACCTTTGTTGAAACGTATTTTGTATTTATACCAAAATGGGCCAACATAACCTCCATATTTACCTGTTTCATATTTTACAGTATTAAAAAGGTTTTAAGATGTCATTTAAGTTTTATTATTATCTAAATTAACGTTTTTATCTATTCATGTACAAAAAATTGTAAAATATTTTCAAAATATTTAATTCTATCCTCTACTTCATTTTACCCCGTACTGAAAGGTCCGGGTAAAGCGAACCGGTATTTTAAAAAAATACCCTCTTAATTTGAAATAGTGAAAATTCACTGTTTCACAGTGAGAACTCAGCCACTACATGAATTAGTTGCGGAGTTCTCACTGTGAAACAGTGAGACTTCACTGCTTTACAGTGAAATTTCCGAGGTTTCACTATTTCAAATTAAGAGAGTAGCTAAATAATATTAAACTTAATACATGACTTCTTTTTAAGTTGCTAGTATGTTTATTAATGTAAGAATTTTCTTGTGCAACTTACAAAGTAATTTTTTAAGTCTGAAATAATACATTATTTTAGTGTTTTACAGTTACTATGTTCACTTTACAATGCTCTCCCCTACGTACAATAATTTGAAAAATTATTCTTTTAACAATAATCTAAACGTACCCACCAAACCATCATTAATCAAAATGTTATACGAAATGTCAGTATATCTACACGTCACCATCAAGACACAAAACGAAATCCAATTCACAAAAACATTGTCTTCCCATCGAATAGCCCTACAAACACACACGATTCCAAATCCCTCGAGCGACTCATCGCTCCGCGCACACGATATAACGCGCGCGCGTAATGCGTTCGCGCCGCGAGGCGGAGAAAAGTCTTTTTCAACGCCGTGGCAGCCGGTTCGTACACCGCGTCAGCTCTCGCCAAGTGCAGACAAGGGAGGAGCGAGATGAAAACGCTCCGCAGGCCGCCAAGTGCACAGGCGAGCCTTTATGCGCCGCGCCATCGTGTCCAACGAGGGGCCTTTTCTCACGGGGCGGCGCGCCGCGTGACCGGACCTAGCCGCCGCCACCACATGCATGCATCCACGTGCATACATATATACCTATCTGCACAGACCGGGGAGCGTAAGATTCGCGCGAGTACATAGCGTACATATATATATCGAGGCACTCGGCGCGGCGGCGCGATCGTGCGGCGCCATCGGGCTGGATTATGATGGGCGCATTGTTAAGGAACGCGCTTTTCGGATCGGACGTACAGTCCTGCGAGAAAGTTAATTGTGCTCGCGTGGTTTTTCACTGTGCGACGGTGTTACACGTGGGTTTCGCTGCTCGTGGAATTTAATTAAGACGTTTATTACGCGGGGATTAAGACGAGGCGTAGTGGTTTTATGTAACGAAGCGGCGCGGCCATAAAATGCGGGCTTATGCATTGACGTACACACACGACCACGCGGACGTCACGATTATATGGTGACGACACTTTGGTGGAATTTAATTTTCAGCCGAATTTAATGATAAGGAGGATGAGAGCGAGTTATGTGGATTTTGGCGCGCGCGCGCGGATTGCCGCGACCTTCTTTAGAGATTTAATTGGAAGGGATATAAAAGAAACTTATGAAATTTGGTGATAGGTATAAAAGCAAGTAATTAATCAGTTAACAGCTGCTGTTAAAATGACAATTAAAATTAATATTTACATATTTATATGATAAGTACCTATTTATATGATAAATTAATTATTTCTGTAAATTCGTTTCTGACCAGATTCGGTTACTATCTACTTCGATATATATGTTATAGTAAACGTGAATAGATACCTCTCTAATTTAATAAAAATGAATATGATCTCCCTTTTAAATAATTAAGATAATAAACTAAATAGTAATTCATAATTTTCACATACATTTTTTTATGCATACGATAATTTAAAAACTAAAATGGGTAAAATTATATAATAAATACATCATCAATAATAGTTTTAGTAGTCAATTCAGTAGTCGATTACTTTTTCTCTTTGTATGATAAATCCATATAGAGACAATCGCTATGTTAATAATTTTTTATTTTTTGTATGATATTTTATATATCAATTTTTCGATATATAATATTTACAGATATGTATTTACAGGTGATGTACTACTAGATTTTTGATATTATTTTGCGAACTTCAGTCGGACGAGCCTATATAATCCACCAGGTTCAAAGCTACTTTCAATTTTAATGATCATTATAATAAATCTGAAATATTTATTTACATTGCAATTTCTTTCGGTTTATCGTCTACTGGTGACAATTCCCTATAAATAATATTTTAAAAGTATTTCTCTGTTGTTTCCATATTAATTTACATCTAAATAATAATCATCACAAAATCATCGGATAAACAATACACTCATCAACAACAGCCACACCAACAAAATCTATAGTACACCTCAGTCCAACTTTCCCTCGGGACTGTACGCTCGATGCATCCTTAAAATAGGAGGTACAGAGACAAGAGCACTCTCCTCCCTCTATTTACCCATACACCCAGAAACAATCACGCACGTTCACATCACCACACATACTATACATCAGCGCGCATGACTCATACGACGCGAGTATATATATACATACCTTTGCACTTCTGGCAGCACTCCTCCTTCCTCGGGTCCAGCAGCATGTAGCAGCCCTCGATGCTCGGACACTGCTGCTTCAGGCACTCGACGAAGCCGTTCTGCAAAAGAGAGAGAGAGAGAGAGAGAGAGAGTGAAGAAGCCCCATAATAACGTTATATACGCACCGCATCGAGGCACGTCGCTCCGCAGACGCCAGTCGCGCTTTTCTCCTTTTATACCTTTGCGCGCGAGCGCGCGCGCTCTCCTTAAAATAATATACACGAGTACGCGAGTACACGCGCGGCCGATGGGCGTTGTGTGGAAAAGAGGAGCGCGAGCGCGAGCGCGTTGGCGCGGAGAGCAATCTGTTATTGATTATATAGGCGATCGGGAAGTAAATTAATGACCAGGCGCAAGCGCGAGCGCGCGCGCGACCTCAAGGAGAGTCGTTAAATGCTTTGTTTATGCCGTATTATAATAAGATACGAATGCGCGCTTTATACGTGAGTTTTCTTCATTTCTCTTTTTTCTCATTTTTATCGAGGTACGCGAGCACAAGTGTGATGTAGGTTCTAAAATCGTGGTATGTGTATTTTATGACGGAGAGAAGTGGGATCGAGAATAGAGACGTTGATTTCTAATAAGGCTGTTAAGTGTAACATGGGCGTCGAGCCGAGTCGAGCGAGCACGAGCGCGAGAGGAAAAAAATCGTTATAACGACGATTTAAATGCAAATGCGAAAGGATCGCTTTTACGACTATATCCTTGAGAATTGCCGTTTTACAACTGGGATCGCCGCGCGCCGCGCGAGCCTGTACTTACTTGGACGAATTTGAAAAGGTAATTTATCGGTGCTGAGGTATAACGCGAGACAGATGCGCGTTAAAAATTAAGTTTATGAAGTTTATGGGGTATTACACATGTACATTGTATAGATTCGTTTAGCTTTCTAATGGTTACTTAATTATGATTTATTTGAAATAATGGTTTTAACGTCAAATAAGTGTATGTAAAAATAATATTAGAAATTTATACATCCGTAGAAGTTTAGCAACTTGTAAAATAAGATACTTAACTCTTAGCGGTTCGATAGTTCTGAATTACTCTTATAAATATAAATTATAGAGAGTATATATTTTTAAGATCTGGTAATATCAGTGACAAAATATATACATGAAAAATGCGTATTTTATGAAATGGAAAAGTATAATAATTTATATGATTTGTTCCTAAAGTGCAACGTAAATATTGTTTATTAATAAAAGTTACTTAAAAGAGTTAGGCCTTTTTAATTTTAATTCAATTTTAGTACCTTACGTCTCACTTTGCTTCTATAATATTTATCTATTAATTGGCATAAAAATTATTAAATAAATAAATTAAAATTATTAAAAAATAAAATAAATGTATGTGCACGTGAAAGAATTCAATTTTGTATACATTTTATACATTTAAAACTTTTGTTTATCTCTAATAGTATCAGATCTAGCAAACAACATTAAACATTTATTTCTAAGAAATCGATTTCCCTCTATTGAAACTCCTTAAATTTTTATGAAAAAGATAATGTTCTATTTAATTATTTAATTCGTTAAAAGAAACCTTCAAACAAATTACGTTAAAAGTAGACTCAAAAAATTGATTAATTTGAATAACTTTAATTTTAATTAAACGATTAAAAAATCATCGAGATGAAACAAACAGTAACATAGTTGTAATCCAAATTTATCAATAAAATGACAAAACTATCAAATCAATAAGCTTATTTGGTCAATCGTATTTCGATCGCTCATCGATTTCTGCAGTCAAAACAGTCGCGGTATACGCAACGCTCGACTTACAAGCCATCGTCCACCCGTCGCGCCTCGATTGTGTCATTCACGAAAATCACCGCATCAAAAACAAGCCGCATATTACAAAAATCGCGCAAGTGTTATCAATGCCCAGACAACGAGAACTGGGACACTTCCAAAGTTCGCGCGCGCGCCGTATATGTATACAGCTCGTATAAACGCACTCGACTAGCAGCGCGTGCCGCGAATCAAGAAGAGAGCGAAATATAGAGAGAGGGAAGAAAACGAGAGGAATAGAGATATCAAGAGAGAGGGGGAAGAACGTGATCTTCGACTGACTCTTCGTGTATGATCAATCGGCTGCTCCTGATTTCCCGCTCGCAACAATAACAAATAATTATGTCACACACAGCCCGGCTATATACGCCCTCCTCCTCCTCCTCCTCTCGTTCTTTTATTTTTCTCTACGTCTTCTCCGCCTCTTCTATACACAGGCCGCGGCGTGCGTGTGCACGCGAAAACAAGAAGCGTCATATGAGACCCCGATGAGATGCCGCGCTGAGTGATGAGTCAATGAACCAACTGCTGCAGTCGGCGCAGATAAGTAGGCGAGCGCGGCGTTGGATGTATATGCTGCGAAAGAAAGCTCACCCCGCGCGGTAGAAGTCAAAGGAGAGAAGAGCGTTTGTTTACGAGCAGATATGCGGCGCGACTTCTTCGTGTCGAGCTTTGTGGGAAGTATTAATGATGGAATAATTGTGTTCAAGGTCGTTATTAAAAAAAGAAATGAAAATAATAAAAATGCGGGCGGTGTGAATTCGGTGTTAATGAATTTGTAAATTAATGATCGAGCAAGCGAGTAGGCCTCTTATACGGGTTTTAAAACGAGTTTTGAAGTATAATGTTGGAAGTTTGCGTGGACTTCCGTAAAGAAGAAGGTTTCATTTTGTTATTTTTCATTTATATTATTACGCACGAATTGTTTATCAGCAGTTTAAGAGCAGAATATTCAAACAAGTATAATTCTCGTTATTTCAATTAATTTATCGTTAAAAGCAGTGTATATAGATTACGACAATCTTTATGGTATTATTGTAATGTATGGAAGCTTATACCGGGAAAGCATCGCGGAACGGCTCGATACACGCCTACCGGCTAAAGTCGTAAAATCGTAAATACGTTATGAGGCATTAATTAATTAAACTCAATTAGGGTCAATTTTTATCGAGCCCTCTACTTTAATATCCATACGAGTACACATTGTTTCGCTCTCGATGGATCGTTCCGTATACTTGTTGAGTTGGTCAAAAAGTTTAAATATTCAAGTTTGAAGCATCAATTTTCCTGTTTGATTGTTTTTATTGTAAAATTCTGATAAGGGTTTTACGGGTTGTTAAATACAAATTTATCAACAGATATTCGAAATTCATTGTGACGGGTTCAATATAGCAGACAGAATTAAAAAATGTATTACGTTCTTATGAAAATAACTTGCACACAACGGATTTGTAATTCTTTAGAATGATCGTTAGGATGTATAATATAAATTAATTGTTCTTTTAATACAATGCTTTTATCACAAAATGATAATTTTTTATATATTATTTTTTATATATTATCATTATAGCAATATAAATTATTTATATGTTGATACTTATAAATATTTTAGTACGGTAAAAAAAACCTTCTAATTGAGGTATTATTTTCTTGAAAGCTACAAAAAATGAAAACAGCAAAGATCGGACTCTGCAGACTCACTGTGCTTAATAGGTTTACTTTATAAAATGTTCTTATCCACTTATTTTTCATTATTCGCTATATCTTATAATACTTCGAAAATACCCATAACTAATGAATTCTAAATTATTGCTTTCTTTTCTTTAGTACTTCTTCCGTGCATTATTATTCTCTTTCTACCAAAGGTACATTAGCCCCAAGCTACGTCTTAATTGCAATACAGAATACAATTGTAAAACTCGTTTTGAAAACGAAGGTCGCTTCTCCCCATACAATATAAAAAATGGCAAAGCATCGCAGAGTTCGTCGTCATCGAGTCCTATATACGTTGTTTACATGCGCTCGCGTAACCTAATTGATATATTTTCATCGGAACAATTGGCCGGTACGACTCGATTCAACTCAACTCAACTCGGCTCGCGAACAGACGAGATGGCAACAGATGTCGAACGCTCGTATTGATCCTTGGTAAATGATATAAATGAAGTAGTGCCGCGGCCCGCGAGATCTCGTGCCTTTGTACGCGCAATTTGCGACCGATCGCGCGCGGGTCATCCACGCTCGCAAAATCCTCGCTCCATAAATACAAACAGTTGCGGAGAGTATTCTAAGGATGAGAGAGATGAATTGGAGCATCGGAGATGCTGTTCGCTGTTGCTCGTTATATTAAGGAAGCGTTGGATTGCTCGTTATTGGGATTCGAAGAAGATTGAAAGAGCTTCATTCATGTTTCAACGTAGATTGATGAACATTGTGTTCGAGTGTAGAATTTCAACTATTCAACAGTCTTTCTGATTCGAACTATAAGCTGATTTTTAATATTTATAATATATGAATTGTTGGAATGTCGCTTTTCTTTAGCATACCTATGTGTGTAACTGTAGTTCTACACTGCGGCATGCTTGTACAAAAATGAATTGACTTACTAAGAAATGGCACAAAGACATAAACTGAAATGCGAGTATAGTAAAGAGTGGGGAACTATATGCATTAGTCCTGAAATTCTCTTATGCCCTTTTTGTCAAATGTTTTAGTCATACTAGAGCATCTAGTCAGAGCAGTCAGCAGTCGTACATTGCTGACCTTATTCCTTTCTTGTGCGAGTTTAAATAAACGAAAGTTATTTTATTTGAAATATACATGGTGTTGTATCATTTGTTCAACACCTATTTCCAATAAAATGATTATGAAAATAAGCTTTTATTAATTATTTTTAGTCGAACGATTAATTCGGTTCAATTTATTACGATTTATCACATGTAAAAGTGCAAATGAAGGTTATTAAAAATATGCAAAGAAAATCGTGACCAAATGATGACTTTTGTCAGGTGTTTGGATGATAATGATAACATAATGAAGGAATACTACTGTTTCCGAGGTTGGCGGCGTAGACGATGGCATCGCGATAAGAAACATGTTTGAGTGCGCATTACGATATTTCTACTTGAACTTTTATTACCTTGCAGATGCAATTAAAGCACTTTGTATTTGGTATTTTGTCGACGGTGAAGTCCTCGCCCTCAATGTCGCAGGTTTCTCGGCTACCTGTGAACATAATCAATATTATATGAGATATTATGTTGTACGTATTTATCTTCCTGAAATATTGTTAATATTCTTATAACTAAATTTTTCTTAAAAAATTACTTGATAAAATATTATAATTTCTAATAAAGTTCGTAGAGTTAATGCAATGTATGTTCCAGTGAATGTTTTATCCATCTAATCAATTCAGAAGCTGTATTTATGTCCAAAAATGTTCACTTTCATAACTGTGCCACTTATAATTACATATTAAAAGGTTGTTTTCTCGTGTATTTTTAAATATTGTGATGATTTACTGGCTCTGTGATCCTAGATAGAAAAGTATATGCAGCTATATGAGAGCTATTATTAGATTACTGGCCGGTATTTTTTATAACATATTCACTGAAAAAACCATATCGTAAATTTCATATCGTAAAATTATGATATCGTAAATTTCATATCGTAAAATTATGATATCGTAAATTTTTCGATTCATATATCGTAGATCAAATTCCTTTCGATCCAATGATGTAACATCATGAGCATGGGGTTTGCACATAATATTTTGCCTATTAAGAGTAAATAATTACGATATCGATACGTAAATTTTTACAATATTTTGTTGTGTTAATTACGATATATATTGCGTGAGTTACGATATAGTTTTCTCAGTCTTCTATAATTATAACTGTCACAGTTATATATTACGTATAGTGCAATAGCAACAATCATAGTTGATACAGTCGTAACATGTCGTAAGTTAAATTATAAAAGATACGTCATCAGAATCCAAAAATTACATTTTAATCAATATAACAAACAATTTAATTGTTTATAACAAATCAAATAAATATATTTCCACTCTAAACTTAATAATATCTCCGTTAACATAAAGCCATTGCGAAAATCCCCACTACACTCATCGCTATTTATACGGCAAATCAAAGGGCAACGCTCTCATTGTTCCGCGATTTGTCATCAGCACCGAAACTCCGTCGCATCGCGTCATCGTGCGCACCCTCTTCCTTCCGCTAATCGCGCACCCCCTCGAATTAACAAGATCAAAAAAGAATCCAGAAGTCCGATTCATTTGCTCTATCTGTCTCTCTTTCTCCTTCCGTTCTATTCCACTGCTTGTGACTCATCGTCTCTCTCGTGTATAATGCGCCCCGTATCAGGATATAGGTCTTGTGCTATGCGCGGGGGGAAGCGATATTATATCTGCAGCAGCGCTCGAGGGTCGGGCCGCCGCGCGTTTTATTTATTTCGGCACGCGCGCGCCATCGAGTCATATCAAGAATAGCTCTATATATTCGACGAATTTCTGCACTGAAGAGCTGGAGGTATGTGTTGTATGCGTGAGAGAGCGATGCTTGTGGAGCTTCTTTGATCGTTGAAGGAGGGATTTATTTATTTCCTTTTGCCTTTCAAGGCGGCGCTCGGCTAAGCGCTATCACAGATTCTTATGGTTATGTTTAGTGTCGTAGGGAGTGTAATAATATAAAATTAAATGAAAATGTTTTGAGCAATTCGATATAATAAACGAACGTTGGTCAGACATTTTTAAAAAACTTTATGGTGTATTCTAATTCAACAACCTTGAGATCTTTCAAATTTATCAAAATCTGGGATTTGATAAAATACTATTCTTTTAAGAGCAAAATTTAATTTAATTTGATCAAAATCGTGATTCGACTTAAAAAATTGCTTTGAAATTTTTGTTCAATATATGTCAAATGGAAATCATGTATGCTTTAGGAATACAATTAATTGTCTTAGTGTAAAGCAGACATATTTGTCCACGGAATTTATACAATCTTAAAGGTACACAAAAGAAGGGAAGCCGTACGTAGATTTTTTAGGATAATTGTATAATAATTGTATAATTGTATAATAGAAGATAGAATGATTATTTTGTACGTAAATTGATTGTTCTTTCTAACGAACAAGAAAATTCAGGATTGTTTTCAAAATTAGAGTTAAACTTTTATTACAAAGATAACTCTAAGATACACTAGTAGTTTGTTTTTCGAATTCGTTCGAACCAAACGACGTGACGTTTCCGCATATCTTTTGTATAGTTATGCGTTACCGACTTCCATTCAGTGAATTATCGAGATTTAGACTCCGCACTTTAAAGATCAAGATACGCCTCGGGAAGATACGAAAGTCTGGAGAGTCGATAGATTCCGCGTGATGGCCTTATCTTCACGCGCCCGTCTGTTTGAACAATGCGATTCCGCATGTAGCGTCGCGATGAGTTCAGTCTCAACAAGTGTTTTAGCGAGTCGCGTGCTCTCTTTCTCTCTCGCGTCAGATATTTAAGAAAATTAATTACAGTTTATCAAACCCGACTCGGCGCGCAATGCTTTTTCTTGTGCTTATGCAGAGAAGAATCGGCAGATAACGTGTTTGAATTTTTAAAAGAAAATTCAACTCGCGTTGCACGAGAGTGAAGTGCATATGATTTCAGCTTTATTTTAATTTTTCAGTTGGTCTAATTATAAAAATGTTACTATTCCTCAATGATGTGTGAATAATATGAATCAGGTGTCAGCTATAATTATATCATTATATTAATTATCTATTTAAATGTTATACTCACTATTTTCAACTAAATCATTCATTTTTTAATAATTTATGAATCGATGATTTTTTATAATATTTACACGTCAGCTTACTTTAATAAAACTGACATATATGCAAATAGAGGATTGCAAATAGACATTAATTAAGTCTTTATGAAAAGTTAATTAAAATAAATGTCAGTATAATACGTCTACTTAAATTATACCGTAAAATCGTCTATTCAACGCAGCGAATTCCTATGAGCTACAATTTTTTACGCTACATTAAGAAAATTTTCTCTTCAAGCGCGCAAAATTCGCGTAAATTATCCATGCCCATAACGATAAATTCGATAATTTAAGTTACACGAACCTCGCGCTTGCGCAATCGGCAAGCGCGTGCCACATAACGCGCAGTAATCGATTCCGCTATCGTACAAAATAAACAGACCTAAGCTCGCGCGCGCGCGCGCGCGCAAATATTTTTTCACTGCTCGACGACGCGCACACACACTGCGTGCGCAGCTCCTAATACACCTAATCTGCGTTCCTTTTGCCGCGAAAGATTTCCAATCTAACTCGCAGTTTTCATCGCAGATAAGGATCTGCGAACAAAATGTCGGTCTCGCGCTTCGCTTCGCTTAATTTGCAATTATTTTGCAACTAATTTGCGTTTATAGGAGCTCGGAGAGAGAGAAAATGGACGCACAAGAGTACATTTATATACGGAGTATTGCATCATGAGTGTATTAACGGCGCAGCAGAATCCGAGATTTCCATTGCGTTTGGATCGAAAGTACGGTAAGGAAATGCCGCTGATCCGCGCGACGGCGAGCGGGAACACGTGTAACGTACTGCATCTGGAGACGTGCCGCGGATATATGTGTATCGCGAGGAAACTTATTTATGGGGCGATAAGTGCGGACAGAGCATCGGAGGCGAAATTCTTGTTCGCGAGCGCGCCCGTTAAGAGGTGTCGTTAATTATTTTGAGATGGTTGTTTTTATTGTGCGAGACAACTTCCTTCATTTGAATATTACGAGCTGTGTACATTCTGAAAGTGTTTTTGTTTTCTTTTGTAAGGCTAATCAGGAATTATATTGAAAGCACTCGTATACTATAGTAAGTAACCAAATTGAACAAATAAATATTTAAATTAATGACTTCTTTATTATCATTCAGGTAAAAAATATTTTTTTGTAAAAGCATAAAGATTCTCAATAAAACTTCTTTTTCAATGAATATAACATTAAGAATATATTTGAGATTACCGATACTTTTTCAACATTTTTATATTTATTTTAGCGGCTGCGATAAAATTAATTTTTAAAAAGTATGTATAAAGAATACTTTATTATTTCTTTTTTAGTACTATAAGTATTCTTTAGAGAGATGATTCGTGAATTTATCATGTTTATTAGGATTAAACAAAAATTATTTAAAAGGTAACTTTTTTAACTCTTTACGATTATTTAAAGAATACTTTATTAATACTTTTTGATTAGTTTAAGTATTCATATATGCGGACATTCATGAGTTCATAAAGAATTCGTTTTTATTTAAAGTGTGCTTATTGGGTAAATATTTGCTGATTTTAAGGTTAAGAAATCTGTTGATTAGATATAATCTGAAAATAAGGTTGGTATGAATCTGATTTTAAGACAACTGATCGGCTGAAATTCCGATCTCTAGACCGTGTAATGTCTCGTCTTCAGTGGCAGTTTAATAGAGTCTCGCTTTAACTTCCATTATCAAATAACATTTATGTTGCTTAAAAAAGCAAAACTTTTTAAGTGTGAATAAATAGAAGAGATAAATCTCTACACAATAGAGCTCTTTAAAATTCGCTAGCAATTATCACTAATGATATTTAATATTAAAAGTTAAAGCGAGACACTATTAAAGAGCCAGTGAAGACGAGGCATTACGCATTTCAGACAAGGCAAATCTTAAAATTGTTACATTGCCATTTCAGATCAAAGTTGATCTTAAAGTCAGATTTACTTTTTGTAGTGTTGTTTCCGATGTTACTTTCATTTTTATGTGGAAGTATTCAACATTGAAATATATTTTGTTTAAGTATATAGTAGTTATAACTGTTGCAACGCCGTTACCCTAAACGGGTTCTGGGCGTAGTCGTCCAGAGCGGACGGGTGGGTGACTATCACCAGTACACAGCGCGTCCTCAGGTTGCGGATAGAGGAACGACCCCTGAGAAAGAGGTTAGCTGCGAATAAAGTGAATAAGCAGTCGCGGACAGCCGACAGGCGTGGGTGTGATGAGCCCCCACTGGCGAACGCATTCATCTAGAAACACTACGAAAGCACCACAACAACTGCAAACACTATACAAAATCTCCTATCTTACTTTCTTCTTCTACCTTACTCTGTAATCTATCTCTTATACCACACATTTCAAACACAAAATGGACCAAAAATCCTGCTGTCGTGGAGGATGCGGGAGCGATTACAACTAGAATGATTCGCCACCTGGTCTTACACGGCAACGAAGCCAGCGAAGGCGCGCTGCCTTGGAGGGGGGCGTTAGGATATGAGAATGAAACCGAGCGCCAAAGTCGGAAAGCTCTCATACTTAGTTCTAGGTAGGTATGAGGGTTATCACCCCTAGACGGATGGAGTCACCTGCGATCGGAACAGGATCTAAAACGCGCGGATTTAACTTACTATCATGGCTCAAAGAAAGCAAAACCAAACCAAAACCAAAAGGAACTTAAGGGTGGGAACCTGGAATGTACGCAGTTTACATAGAGCGGGCGCGTTCCGGGAAATCATAAATAAAACTAGGAGGTACAATTTAGATTTGGTAGCAATACAAGAAACCCGATGGAAAGATAACGCGATGCTAGGATCCGGTAACTTCACCTTTTTATATGGGGGCGCGAGAGGGCATTCCCTAGGCACCGGATTTTTTGTTAACAAAAGCATCATACATTCCGTTAAAAGTTGCAATTTCGTGAGTGACCGACTCTCGTATATCATCATCGAAGGAGCGTGGTATAATTACGTGGTTATTAACATCCACTGTCCTACGGAGGACAAAGAGGAAGAAGTCAAAGATCTTTATTATGAAACTTTAGAGCAATTAATCGATCAATTCGCGTCTTAGCTACATAATTTGTACACGTCGCCAAATATTAACAGAATAATAAAATCACGGAGACTAAGATGGTCAGGGCACGTGGCAAGAATGAGCGATGATCGTACGGCAGCGCACATAATGAAAGGAAAACCGAAAGCAACGCGATCTCTAGGTAGACCTAGACGCAGATGGGAGGATAACGTAAAAGCAGACGTAATTGAAATTGGGCGGGAGGGCGCGAAATGGATGGGGTTGGCACAAAATAGGGAAACGTGGAAGGCTTGCGTAGATGAGGTGATGAACTTTCGAGTTCGAAATGTCATTTAAAAAAAGAATAAAATATATTACTTATAAAATAAGTATTTATAATTATACTCGAAAGGTACAACACTTTTAGCGAATATTAAATCAATTTTTGCCTATAAATAATTTATATTGTTAAATGTTATTATATACAAGAAAAATTGAAAAATAACTTAAAATTTTGTTCGCAGCCACAATTTTTTCAAGGATTCTTTATTTTTAATTCTTTTAACAAAATTAGAGAAGCTACCATTGATAATAGATGGGGCCTTTGTTTTCGTTATCAAAAACATAATCTTTCTTAGTCATATAAGCCCTGGTCTTTTGAATTCTCAGCCTCAAAATTTTAAAAATATCATTGATTTCGACTCAGTTAATTACATTTCTCTTAATATTTGATCATTGTATCCGGGGCAGGAGCTGATCGTATGCCTTGCTGATGAGATCTAATACGTCTCAGCTCCAGACGAAATACACGAACATTAATAAATATATTTTCTTGGTTTTAGAGTTTTGTTCTCTTTATTTGCTTAATTTTTCGACTTTAACTTTTTCATTAATTCTTCCACTAGAAATGTTAAGCGACGACCAAATCGGTCCTTTCAAGATGAGAAGAGAGAGAAGTTCCAAGTAGAAAGAATTTTGTGTTCGTCAAATCAATTGTTTCTATCCTAATTCAATAAAATTATAAAAGGATTACAAATAATTGTTTTTAAACAAGTATTCGAACAAGTTTAGGTTTCAATTACGCATTTGCAAATAACATTTTGGTTGAGTAATTTTGTTTTATTTTTTAGTGAAAACTATAATAAATTTATAAATAATGACTTCAATTAATTGCATCTTCATTCTTTTGCAATCATTACTAACGAATAATTAATTCAATCCAATACTCAAACATTATTAATCAATCCATATAATAAAGAAAAGAGTAGCTCCCTACAACGACCAGTTTACACATGTAATACGCGCGTGAATTCGCGCTCGCGTTACGCAAGCAGCCACACGCGCGCGTGCGAATCTCCATGTCGATCGCTCGAACAAAGTAACGCTATATAGCGATAGGCTGCCTTATATTCATTCTCGAGAAAGAACGGCTGCAGCAGGCGTGCGTGCGCGGCACCAGACGACAATATATGCGCGTCGCGCGCGCGCGTGCTTTCGTGCATCAAGTACCTACTGATCTCTTTTGTGCTTGATTTATGCGCGGTTCGACTGTGTGCGAAGTATACAGCTGAAGCGATCGGTGCGCGATTTGTATCGAAGAAATCATTAAGGCAGCTTGGAAAGGAGCTCATTGCGCGAAGTGATTTTAACGTAAATGTACGAGTAGATGCGGTGGGATTTTCTATAAAATGTTATACAATGTATTGTGTGTTTTAGTAAGTGATTAACGAGTAACATGCGGTAGATTTATGATCGTATTTAAGTGTATTATCAAAGTTTTTGCTAAAGGTTTTTTTTAGATGCAGGTGTTACAGTAGAACGAGTCAGACTATAGTAAGACCTACTTTAATTATTGAATATATTACTTTTTATATAATACTTAGCTTATAATAAATGTTTCTTCTTTGAGAACATTATTATGAAGTAGTGCAGACTGAATTTCAAACGTAATTTACGAATCCATTTTAAACGTAGAACTCGTCGATATTCGATTTGAAACTTTATATTTCCATTAATTATTCTAATATGCAAATGTATATACGGTAAAAAAAGATCATAGTTTACGTCTTTAAATTATAAAATAATATCCCACTCTTATTTATCGTAAGTTACGTTGCAAATATACAAAACATAAGCACGTAATTACATCAACGTGACTTTACAACACTTTGAAAATAGTTTGAGTGCGCTTAACTTTCTATTAAACAGAATATGTAGCGCAATTTGAACTTATATCGTGCATTCGTTACCTTAATTAATTATTTTCAAAATAATCAGCATTGATCTGAAAGTTTAAACTTGGACAGTCAGATGTCTGTTATAATATAGTCACTTTATTAGAAAAGTTTTGACTTCTTCTACAATCATATTTTTAAAATTCTTTGGTGAAACGCCACTTTGAGTTATTACTCCCCAATAGACCCATTATAGGTACCAATATATTCACTATTGGGTGGGTGTAGGTAATGTGGCCATATAGGTAATATGATCACCTATACGAGATCTCGCTGTCTGCGATATTATGGGGCGCCGTAAATCCTACAGTATATGTAGTCTGACAATAGATATTGAGGCGCGGTGACCCCGCTGCTAGGGCCCCCTAATTATAAGATAGTGTTATGGTTACGCACGAAAGCATAAAAATGTTGATTTCTTAGCTGTACATGCATGTAAAGAAATCATTTTTGTCAGTGTGATATGAGCGAAAAAAAATCATACGGTACATAAAATTATAGCTTTTATCACGTACTTTAAGATGCATGTGCCAGTTTATTCCGTAGCGATTATTTTCGATACAAAATTTACAATTTTCGTTGACGTTTATCGGCTGGTAAAGTGGCCATAAGAATACATTGCAAGGTAAAAGACAATCGACACCGATAAAAACGGCGGTTGCTTCTTCAAAATTCCTAGGCCTATTAATCCCAAAATATCGACACCAAGGCGTACGGCACCATGTAGTTAAATAACACATAAAGGAAGTTTACGCTAGGCTGGTCTTGACTTTAAGCAATTACTATACAACCTTACCACATGAACTGATATATGGCCACTTTACCAACACTGTTGGTAAAGTGGCCAATTTTTAACTACTTAGAACTTCTTTAATTAATATTCAATTCAAAGTGGACATTATTTACAAATAAAACTCACGAGGTATTAGAGTTAAAGGTTCAAATAACATGTGTCAATAGTTTCCAAAGCCCTAAAACCCGATATATATCTTATGGGAATCGAAAGTCCCTTAAGGTGGCCACATTACCTGCACCCCCTTATCTAAAGATAGACTTTCGAAGGCAAGATTTAAAACGGCGTAACAGTATCAGGCTCGCAGATTTTTTAGCAATAGATTAGAACATTTCAACAGATTCAATGTGACTGTCAATAACTTTTGTGATCTTTTAGAAAATTAATTAAAATATTAAGCATTTGATAATAGCTTAATGTTCCCCCTGCCGAGTAAGATTATAAAAAATACAAAAAATCGGTTGTATAAATAGTTTAATTTTTAGTATTACACTGATATAGATAAGTATGATGCAAAATACAAACAAATTTGCGACAATTTATGACGCACAATACATGCCCTCTACTCTGAACCCGTCAAACGTCCACTATTATCAACATAAATGTCCGATGAAAAACTACACTCAGTCGATAAAGAACTGGGACCCCGACAGTAGCTCAGCTCAAAAGAGCCACAATCAATCAAAACCAACCGCGAAAAGCGGCCTCACCGCGAGATTCGCGTCCATGCCCAAGCAGTATAACAACGCGTGCCCGTGCACACACACACACACACACTTATACTCGGCTTCGCTAGGCTTCGTCTACATAGCCGCGTTCACCGCGCGTTGACTGCGCATAATCCACGCGTTTGAGCATGTTTGAACACGTTTCTATTACGTATGAGACTATGAGAGTGTTAGAGACTGTGGAATTCCACTTTATTTTTATTATCTTAAAAAATAGTTATATATTAAAATTGTTTTATTTTAGACCTAACCTCAACAGGATATCAATAACTTATTGTTCATATAAGAGATTTATTTATGAAAATCAAATAAATATAACTGTTAAATACTCAGTATATTTACAATAGTATCTTCTTTTTTCCTTTAAATTTCTCTTGGTATTAAATTGTATTATTAAAATAGTTGTAATACGTAATTGAACTGGTGGAAAATAGAGATAATATAAAAATTGAAAACAATGGACAATTATCAACTTTAAAATTTATTACAATTATTGTACACATTACAATTGCAATTGCAATTATCATTACAATTGCAAATTGCAATTTGTTTTGTAATTGTCCATTGTTTTGAATTTTGATATCATTTCTATTTTACACTAATACAATTATAATAATTGTACAATAATAACATCTATAGATATTACAACTATTTTAATAATACAATTTTAAATCAACAGAAACTTTCAGCAAAAGAAGGCGCTATTGTAAATATACTACTTAACAGTATTTATTTTATTTTCATAAATAAATGAAAATAATAAATTTAAATCTGCATCATCGTATAGATGCCTTTTAACAAAAACTAATCTAATGAAAGAAGTTTCGTTAAATATGGAAATAATCGGTTAAGACAATGAATATAATTTGTTTTAAATTATTGAATTGAAATATAACAAATATATTCATTGATTGAAATCAGAGAGATGTTCTCTATACAAATCAAAAGATGTGCTCTTGTCGAGCTCGCATACATAATTGAATTGGTTCCCTTCCTTAAGGGTGCCTTATATATTATTCGCATATCAGTAATGAGTAATAGGTATGTGTTACAAACAGTGGGTTAAGGAAGGGTCGAATCCAAGTGTCAACTGTCGACAAGATCTGAAGGTACCACAGCGGATTACTCTCACATATATCGCGGAAATCGAATAGAAATGCAAGTTCCCGAAACTTACGTTTTATCAACCGCATTATGAATAATAAGTCGGCGAACTTCTTAAGTTAAATTATAAATAAAAATTAATACATTTACAGATCGAAATATGATTCAAGGAATAAAAGACATAATAGAAGCTTATGTGATTAAAATATATGCGCGCGTACAAAATCTCTTATTTAAACAATAAATTATAATTGATATCCCGCGGAGGTTATCACTAAATCAAAGCAATTCTAATATAGAACATTTTCTTAAGGTAATATAGTGGCTTTTTACAGTCTCTAGCATTCTCATAATAGGAACACGCTCGAACACGCTCAAACCCGCGATTTACGCGTAGTCAACGCACGATGAACGCGTCTATGTAGACGCAGCCCTATATACTTCTTGCTCAAATAGATCACGCTGGCGCGATAACGTAAACGGCTCGCGGCCCCCCGAGAACATAATGCAGGCGAAACAGCGCAAATGGAGCGTGACGCGATGGCCGAGCGCGCGTGCGGTGCCTTAAGTGCACCTCTCTCGCTCTCTCTCTATTTTCACTCTCTTCTCTTTCTCTGCGCAGGAGCGCAAGTGTAACAGCAGGGCAGTTTTTCCCAGTTGCCGTGTCGTTGATCGCGTAGTTCGCGCGCCTGATGAACACTGAGATAATACGCGAGGCTTGCATTGTTGTGATCGTTGCAGTGGGTGATGGATTGCATGTCGTCGAAGATTGACCGAGTGATTTCAGGACGGAAGAATGACGGTGGAAGTAGTGTACTGTTATAAGTCGCTTTTCTTGGAGTTATGGGGATGTTTTTGAGGTGATTTAATATTGAAGGAATATTTATTGCACGAGGAGAAGTTTTGTGCAGTATAGCGGGTGTTACTGGCTGACTTGGTGGGGATTTTTTTTTGTGTACTGTGGAAAGTGTATTTCTATGTAAGTTTTAGATGTAGACTTGAAAGCATTGGTAATTGTATGAGATATTTGTAGGCATTATAATATTTAGAAAATATTTTAACGGTGTATAACGTGATACAGCATACACATATATTATTTTTTTAATTAATATTATGTCTGAATAATTAGCAAATATCTATTTAAATAAATTTCATTATTTTATTAATCATTAAAATTTTTGGCAATTCTTCTGCAAATTAATAATAAACATAGAATTTGTATGCATATTCGATGTAAGAAACATCGGCATAGTGCGTTTCTTACACATAAGAATTATACACGTAATTATTGTGCACAATATAGCATTGGTCAAGTATATCTATATATAATTTGACCAATGCTAAATTGTGTAGAATAATTAAGTGTATAATTCTTATGTGTAAGAAACGCGCTATGCCGAAACATCTGATCGTAAGTTTTCGAACTAATCCAACGTTATTGGATAATATCTACTTTTAACTGCTCTTACCCTAACCACATTGAAGGATTTCAAAAACATTCGATCAGATGTTTGTTATGGCCAATGTGCCTTACACACAATCGAATAAATATCCCCATTACTGGCAGTTTAAAAATACAAGTCGGCTATTTTATTTTTTCTTGTTTTACGATTTATTAAAACTTATTATTTTTTTCCTTTAATATTAAACAATGTTTCATTTTTGTCAGTAATCATTTTTTTTACTGTTAGAATAATACAAAAAATAAATGAAAATAACATTTAGATGATAGTGTACCAATTACTGACAGTGGAATTTTCAGGTACTAATATCCTCGAAATTACAAAATGTAAACTGTGTTTATTTATGAAAAATAATAGTCGGAATCGCATTTCATTAATATGATTTTGAATATCAGTATAGTTACATCGATGTCAGTAGAGAAAATTTCCAGTAGAATATTTACCCAAATAATTATAAATAAATTTCAATTTTACTTTTATTTCAGTACTTAACATAAGTCATTCTCCTCCACTGCAATCGCCTCGCCCTCGGGACAATCAACAAGTGACGGAGTTACGAAGCGTACCGTGCTGCGGCTCAATCGGCGCGCTGTTCGATTACACGAAGGGAGACAATAAAACGCGCTCGCGACTCCAATGGAAAACGGCTCGTTTCGAGGGAAGACGGAGAGAGATACATCGAATATATCCGTGCGGGGCGAGGTATTTATTGCACAAGGGTACTATACGGTGCCACGCGACCTCGAGTAGCGAGTGATCGAGCTGCTGGCGCTCGAAATGCCGGCGGAAATTGACTTGAATGAAATGCTTTAGCGATTAGTCGTAGTAGAGGGAAAAAGTATTGTTTGAAGAAGTGATTTCGGTAGATTCATACACAAACTAATATACTTTTTGGTTTTGTTTAGAGTAAGATAAGGGAATTTTTTGATAGTGTGCACTGATTATGCTTTTTCAATATAGTCAAATGGCATAACACACCTCCAGAACACGATTATGACAACTCAAAATTTTGAATTGTTGAAGAAATAAATGAGAAATATACTTTAAGTGTGAATAGTATTCTTTCCGTAAGAAGCTTCCAAAAACCTTTACGCGAGAGTTACGGAATACGCCTTAACTTAAAAACTATTTTTTAATGCCTTCTACTATAAAAATAAATAGGTATAATTGTTATTTCTTTACGAGTGTTTCTTGAACTATAAAACTAAGCTAAAAAATTTTGAGACGTCATATTGTTATTGTGCAGGTGCGGTATACAGTATAGATCATAATATACGTAACAAGTGTGACGGTAAATGAATTAAAATCATAAAGCAATTTCGCAAACTTTATCTTCTCTTTTCCTACAGAAATAAATTCTTGTATTTTTACGGTATTTTTTATATCAATTGTCTATGCCACATTTTGCAAAAAAACATATACACTGTGTAATACTTCTTTACAAAGAATAGCAAACTCACAATAACATCAAACAAAATATTAAGAATCATTTTACGCAACCCAAATCAGCATATAATTCACAGAGAAAAGCGACTCGCCGACATATACACAACAACATCAACAGCAGCAGCAACTAGTAACCCACCCGTACAAAATAATTACAATCATCAAGCAGCTAGACCAGCCTGTCGCAATCTAAATTACGTACATATATCTCCCAAGCATCTCATCCACGGCCTACCGCAAACGTCGAATCTCCACTCGAATAAGTCCTGCAGCATTCGCGTATACATACTTATATACACGAGAGACACCGGAGAAAAGTCGCGTGCATGCGCGTGCAGCCGAGAGGTCGACGTCTCTCTCTCTCTCTCTCTCTTTCTCTCTCGTATTCCGCGAAACGCCCGGCCGTTATGACAATTTGCGGTGAGCGCGTGCGCGCGCGCGCAAGGTGCGTCTGGGACACACACGCGTGCAATGTATATCGAGTATGGAAAAAGGCGCAGGCGATACACGCGCGTTTATTAATTATGCGCGGGTCAGTGATTTCGCGAGGCGTAAATCGCCGAGTTTATTAGCGCGCGAGATAGTGAGAGAGACACTTGGGATTTTCGTGGAATATAAGAAGTCGTTGGCGGCATTTGAGAACGACCTCGCGGTCTTTTGTAATTGTTAATTTATATGCCGGCTATCGGGCGGTGCAAGTGTTTTATAGGTGTGGGTATGGTATTGGTTGATTGTTTTATTGGAGGTTCGTGTGTGCATAAGTGTGCTTTTTCGTAAGCGATAGGTTTGATGTATCGACGACAGGGCTTTGATTTACAAATTTTTCGAGGGGATAAGTTGCCGTGTTGATGTCTTGCTTGCGGGGCGCTTGTACATGCTCGTATTCTGTTTTTATTTTTATATTGAAATTAAACGATGACAAGACGAAGGGGAGATGTAGTGAGAATTGAAATGAAGAACGAGTATGTAAATACGTCGGTGTAATAATATGCATTGATGAAATGTAAAAAAAAAAATTGTGGAAAAAATGCGCACTACATCTTTTAATATATCATAGCGGTGATATGCACTGCTGACATTATATGTAAATCATTGAAATATTGATAAACATATGACATTAAAGTACTTTAAATGGCGATAGAATGGGCACAACTGGTATTATCAGTGTGTCATGTTCTAGTTTTAAATGCATATACCCTATGAAGTTATGCGTTCGATAGTTCATATGTACTTTTTGATCGTAATGTATTTGTGGCAGTATAAGAATAACACTTGATCATGGTGTTACCTAATATTTCAATTGACCTTATTTTCTTGATCTAAAAATCGAGATATAGTAAATGGGCCCCTCTATTGACAAATTAAGAAGTTCAATTAGCCATTTTAATTTTGTTATGATTAACTATTGTTAAAAATACCAAGGGTTTTGGAACGTGAATGTTAAGTGAAGTTTTATCTACAGATTATTATTTTCCAGTATTAACAATTAAGAAAGAAAAATATTTAAAATTTATTGAAATTTGCATCAGTGCCTAGTGTAACTATTACTGACAGTTGGGTATTCAGGTTATGCCATGTCTTTAACATCCTTGATATTCTTATTATTCTTATGTCTGACACATAAGTAGCACAACAGTTTAAACTTATACATTGCAATAATAGTTTTACATATAAAAAGTAATTGTTCGAATAATATTTAATTGCCGACATTTTTTAGAAAATATTGTAATTGTAGATATGGAATGTATGTACATACAGCCGGAGAGAAAAAAATTCCAGCCATTAGAGTAAACGGTGTTATCGTCGATTCCTTTGTTTATTGCTATAATTCTCGAAAGTAAGAAATAAAGAACAGATGATCAGCTATAAGTAATAAAGTAAAGAGTACATGCACTCATCAATGCGGTGTACTATACAGCGCATTGATGAGTGCACGTACTCGTTACTCCTGTACAAATGCCTATTGTTCAGAGGTGAGTATGCGGTACATTATTATAGGGCTGCGACTCAGAGCTTTACCACAACTAGGGCCTGAAATAAGGGACGATTTCTATTTTTACACAAAAGCGAAATCACGTCTTGAACCTTCGTAAAAAAATATTTGCAGATCTCAATTTCTCTATAATATAGTTTATAAGTATACTCTTTAATTCATTGAACTGTAAAGCCGCTCTGATGGAATTAATTTTCTCTCGGAAAAATTAGGAATATTGGTGGAACTGCTTAGAGTAAAGAATTACTCTTTCGCGAGTAAGATATTTCCCTTATAAAAATGAACTGCCAGTACGATGATCACTCTTATTGAATTGAAATTCATTCAAGATTCTTGAGTAACAGTTAACTATAAGCATTTTATACTGTAGGAATCATCTGAACCACTGTTATAAGAGCGAAAATTAATGTATTGCATCATGACATCCAAGTTCTTTGAGTAAAAATCATTTATATTAGAGTTAAGTTTCTAATCAATAAAAAACGTAGGAGTAAAAATATGCAATCTCCTGCCTTTTGAAATCGGTTATAAAAGATACTATCTTAATAAAACTATTTAGAGCGTAAAAATATCTTATTCTCATCGATTGATATTTAAATGAGTCGAATAGAGCCGTCTTTCACCCAAAGATCTAAAAAAAAGTCACTTGGCAAAAAATCAAACTATCAACAGTGACGCTGACATCAGTAACGAATCCATTTACCCCATAAAGATACAAGCACAAAACAAAGACTCTTACCTTTGATGCTCTCGGAGACGGCGTCGCAGCGTCGCAGCGCGGCCAGGGCGGCCAGGGCCAGAGCTAGTAGGAGCGACCTCGTGGCTATCGAGCCCGTCAGCTCCATGCTGCTGCTGCTGCTGCTGCTGCTGCTGCTTCTGCTCCGGCGCTGATGTCGCGCTCCTCGGGGGCATGTAATCTCGCGCTCTCTGCCAACACAAAACGAAAGAAGAAGAAAATAAATACAGTAGCATTCTACACGTGGAGGCTGGCGCGATCATCGGTCTTTTTCCTCAATTGGCACCTACATACGACTGTAATTACACGCGCCTGTGTGTGCGCTTCTTTCGCGGGTGTGTACCTAATGTATATACCGAGACGACGCAGTTTTTTTTCTTCGGTTCGTGACGTCATTCATTATCGGCAAATCCATAATTTTTCTCAATTAGGCCGAGTGTTTGACTTTCGCAACGGCGCGCGAGTGAGAGAGCGATCCGAGAAGACGACGCTGAATTACGCGCGCGAGGAGTGTATAGTGTGTAATGTGAAAGAGAGGCTATTGTGAGTGTCGAGAGCAGAGAGATTGATCGGCCTGCGAGTTAACGAATTCAATAGAGCGCCGCGAGTGCGTGAGTGTAATGCGATGGTTCAATGAAAAGAGATGCTTTGTTGATGAGATTTTGGGGGTTCGATTGGTTGATGTATCTTTTTTGCGTGGGAATGTATTTTTAGGTTTGAATAATCATGATTATTTTATCTTTAAAATTGTCTTTCTAAGTTTATTAATATGTATTTTAAATAAATACCACATTGGGGACTCCACCTGGTCATTTCTGCAATTATTACTATCTAATACTGCTGAAAATTTGCGATTAAAATCGATTAAAACTATTAAAATAGATTAAAACCGAACACAATTTCGCATTCAATAATTTGTTTTAATATAACGAAATTGAGCTCGAATTTAATCGTTTTTAGTGATTTTAATCGGATTTAATCGGACTTATTCCGTAAAGTCACTTTTTGACGAATATGATTAGTGTATATAATTTTTTATAATTACGAATCTATATATATGCAATCATATTCTTTATTCCTATACATTTATAGTTAATAAGATAATATTAAATATTAAATATTAATTTAACTTTCAGAGTTAGTAAACTATTATTTTTATTCCATAACAATAATGAGCGCACTATAGTTATATACCTATTATGAGTTAATATACCCAATTCACCATCATCTATAAATAACGCGAGAACACAATTCACCATCATCGAAATAACTAAGTGAAAAGGAAATTTTCGTTCCCTCCTTACATAACGCAGACACAATTACAAGAGCAGAGCGTACCTACGCACCGCGCACACCTCTCTTATCAACAAACACCTACTCAACACAAAAATAAAAGCCGCGAGCCTGTGAACGCCACTCGCAGACGCGCTATCAACACAACTCGTGCTGCGCATTTTCTTGAACCGCCTTTTAAATCAGCAAACAATGAAGTCAAAGCCACCGCCGCACGTACACCGAAAGTATTTCCAAAGTTTCACCGCCATCTTAGCGAATAAACTTTCATTTGAGTGTATATATATATATCACAGTGTGTGTGCGAGAGGTGGCACGCGAGCCCTATACGACTTTGTATAGTAATATAGTGAGTCTCGTGTATATGTGTAATATATCTCGAGATTGTTGACTATAAGACAAGTGCAAGGGGACATAAGGAGTAGGCGATAAGAGAAGCGAAATATGTTAAGAATGGAAGGTGTGTGGACAGCGAGTAAGAGAAATGGACTAAAAGAACAGTGATGAAGGTAAGAGAAGAGAAAAAGAGTAGAGGGATATTGGAAGACTCAATACATTTGATAAAACATGGACATTAATGTACGTCGTATATAGGGACAAAAATTATATTATTTCTGTTTGTACAAGCAACGGAAATTAATTCATATAGCATGTTTTGAAATAGAAGAATCTTATTAAATAAAATATAATGTCTGACCAATCTTATTGAAGGATTTAAATGATGCAACTTAAATGTATAATCGATATTCTATACAAATTTCCATATTAATAGTAACGACTATTAAATAAACTTTAAATTTTAGTATTATTATGAAAATCTGCACTATAAAAATACTAATTTTTATAAAAAAAATATGTCCTTGATGTAAATACAGAAGTAATACATTTTATATATAATTTTATATATGTATATTAAATGGGCTCCGTGGCTCAACCGGCTAAAGCATAAGATTTAGACGGCTGAAACGCGTTGTTTTCGAGGGCGCGGTTTCGAATCCCCGTTGGGTCGATTTTTGGTGGCGAATTTGCAACTATTTTCTGAACTAATTGCTGACGGAGATCGAGCATAATAGCGATTGTTGAGGGGGTGCCAGTCCTAAAAATATGCAAAAGTTAAAAAATATGAACCAAAATGTAAAAGAGCTCGTCCCGTGTATAAATAAATAAAAAAAAATAATAATTTCTCCTAGTGAACTAATGCGATTATGTGTAAAGAAATTCCATCGAATAAGTTCTTGAATTATTAAAAATCAGTAGAAGATATATTAAACCATTTTTTTAATTTTAAGTATATACGACAAAGTAGATCAGACACTCGTTTATTAATTTTATTTATTTACATTATTAATTTTACTCCTAATAATTAGATCGTAATGAAGATTATACCAATGCAAACAGATCCAATCGAAATAATAGACATAAAATAATCCACACACATGAGTAATTTAAGCTTTCAACATATCTTCTTTTCAAAACAAAATGCCATGTTTCCACTTAACGGTTAGTTAGCAGTCATTAATCTAGTTACCAACCATCATAAAAAACACAATCCCATCATTTACACGATTACAAGGCACGGAAAAAGAAACTCGCAAAACACACAGAGCGGTATTTCGAAAGCCACAAAGAAAAAGACAAAAACAAGAGTATAAGGAAACAGCGCTCAAAGCAGAGCAGCGAGATAAGTGTACAAACGAAGAAGCAAAGAACGCGCGAAAATAAAAAAAAAGAAACAGCCAAGAAGAAGAAACCGAAAGATACTCGCATTGTTTGCGCACGAGGTGCACGGACTCCTATACTCCCACATACATATATATATATTTATTTATATATATATTTATTTATCTGCTCGTTCGTCGCAAGGGAACAAATGTGCGATACGATCCGAAGCGCTGCAGCGTCACGCGCTCGCGTCATATCTCGCTCTCCGTGCCCTTCCTCCTTACTCGCCACCTCCTCTTTCAATTCGTTTCGCCGCGTATATCGAGTGTGCACGTATATATGTATCCTCTACACTACACTGCGCGCGCGCTTGATTTATGGCGCGAATGAGGGAATTTCGATTGGCTCTTTGTCGTCGTGATTTGTGGGAGATTAAATCGCCACTGCTGCTGTTGCTGCTGCAGCGCGAGTATATACCAAGGGAATGCGTGTATGATCGATGACTGCAGTATGAGACGACGTTAGATATATATCGCTGCGCGAGCTTTTTATGGGTATATTCGAGATGCTCTGCTACTGGGTTTCTTTTGCAGAGCGCACGAGAGGTGAGGAGAAGTGTGTGTCTTTCGTACTTACACTTTGGGAAATGGAGCGCGTGCACATTATATACCGGGATGTGCTTTGGGCGCGCGGGGTATTTGCGCATTGATAAGCGAAGCGCGGAAAATTGAATTATTTTGTAGAACGGAGTTTTTGAGGGGGTACGCTGTTTAATGGGTGCAGTTTAGTGCTCTGAATATTTATGATGTCTGTATTGTATATTCATTATCTTGGGTAGTGATTAATGTTCGTATCGTGCTGAATTTTGTTTTAAGAGAGATCGCCGTACTAAATTCAAAAATCTATTTTGCTTATTTTGATAATCCAAAGTTTTAATATATGTTTTAATGAATGTAAACGATATTTTTCACAACATTTTAATAGTAGAGTGAATAAGTTTTTCAGTTTAAAAAATAGGTGAAAATCTACCAACGTAAAATTGTATACGCAGACTTCCAAATGCATCGTACGCAAAGTAAAGTAATTATTTTTAACTATTATTCTAAATAGATTTAAAAATAAACAAATAAATATATAAGCAAAATTATTAATGAAAATTACTTAAAACAATGACATTCTAAACAAGTATATATCATATTTTATTATGTCATAATGAACCTCCGAAGAAAGGTTTAAGTAGATTGGTCAACTTCTCTTGCGCAGAGATTTTGTGTTTAAGGGAGTACTATCGGTTTCGAATTAGTATTCAGAAAAATCTGAAATTTTGCATACTAGTACGTTTTGACCTCAAACTTACTCATATAAATTTTTAGAAGGTTACACCAACCCAGAAAAAAGATATTAAGAATTTTATATTTGCGTTTTTAACACGTAGCCGCATGGGAATTCACGTTTCCGACAGTTGCAATCATGAAACTCATGAACACTACTGTTCTGATTTCGACGAAACTTTGAGAAATATATATTTAATATCCCATAAATTTAATGCAAACATCCAAATATTGATTCACCAATTTAGAGAGCTAATATAAGTAAACGAATAAAAATTTTCACGCTCACGCAACCATTTATACACTCGATTGGGTCTACCAATAGTACTCCCTTAATGTTTATGTTTCTATTGATCTAGTAATCTTCGAATAAATAATGTTCATGAATCTTCTTTAAATCATATTGAATAAATAGAATATTCTTCATACGTTTTTAGGGTAATAGTAAACTTTTCATTACAAAAAGCGACCTTGAAAGAAAATAGAAATGGCCCCCGCTGCGAATTGACAAAAACGAATGTTTGTTCTGCGATCCGTGTCTTAAGTCATGCCAAAAACGTATTTTACATATGCAGTAGTTCCATAAATTTATATGAATGTCTATTTATATGTATACCAATAGTATAAATATGCATGAACACATAAGAAACGTTAGCGTATTTGTGTAGAGATGCGGGTGTATGTAAGATGCACTTTTGGCATCAACTCCGGACGCGTTCGTTGTTGAAAAGACACCAATCGTAAGAAGCAGGTCTGTTCGAAGGTCCTTTTTCACGCTGACTATTACTATATAACACAGTTCTTATTCAAGTTCTAAAATATATGAATATACTTTTCCCCTTTAATTAAATACAAAGGGAAACTAAAAAGTATATATGTCACTGTTATTTATATTAATCTTATAAAGCATCGTTTGATTGATTTTATTGCAATTTAATTATAGGAAATTAGATTGCTTGTTTTTAGTTAAGTTCAATTCACAGAAATGAAGAATCAGACACGTTATTGATAATTTTTAATTGAAGAGATTTAAACACAAAATAGTCGACAGATGATGGACATATCACTATGCAAAAAGCTGGAAAATGCACGGGCTTCTATATAAATATCTTTTCAATCGCGTATGTCTGTGCGCATAGAAAAGTATGAATCACTCTTAGGTTTTTTTGAACCAAGATGAATGAAAGTTCAGTAGATCAATGAGTCACTGTAATCATCCTTCTTTTTTCATTTTTTCCTCGAATAATGAGGTGGTGCGCGATTGTGCATAAAAACAATTAAGTGTTGTTTGTAAAAGCCTGTAATTACGCTACATTAGGTTGTCATTTTCTACCTATTAATGTTGTGTATTATAATGCAAAATTGTGGATGAAGAAATCGTAAAATGGTTCGTTCAACGTTGACCATTTATGGAGAGGAATAACAAAGTATCAAACCATACCATTGGTAGTCATTGAAGCGCTCATGTCTTACAAGCTACCATAATTATTCACTTATGCAAGTACTTGATTGATAAAATTGTATATTGTTACAATTGCAAAACAGGTAACATACATTTTATTTTTATGGGGTATCTCTACCCATTTTTGAAAGTCTTCATAAATTATCAAAAATGTAAACTTCTTTTATATTTATACTATATTTAAAATTAATTTAAAGAGCATTCATACACTCGAGTGAATGGTTTTATCGAGACTCTAAAACTAGACATAAAATACTTCCTGTGATAATAAACTGAATAATATACTTCAAATTTAATTCAATTATAAATGCGATGAAATACTGGTATATTTCTCTTGAAAAATAATTACTTTAATTATTCATATTTTAATATAAACTGCAGTTATTGATTTTAATTTTTGATAATTTACTTTACATTTTTAGTTAATTATAAAGTATATTATTAATAATGATTATATAACTAATCAATTTTTAACAACGATATCATAACTTTTTTCAAAATTTCATAATAAATATTTTAACGAAATTTCAGTTAGATTAATTAATTTATTATGCAAGGAACATTTTCAAATTGGTTCATAAATCCATACATAATGATTAAAATTCAATCCTATTCAATTATAACATTTAGAAATATAAAATGAAAGAGAATAATATTTTAACATAAAGCAAATGAAAGAATGTTATTAAACTTTTAATTTATCTCAAACTACCGACCAACATATTATGTCTTACAAGAAACTATGTGCATATTTCTTCACTCATACAATCACTTTATACACCACTATTCAAAATCCAGTAGATAAACTCACTATAAAACTCCCTCATCATCAAAATTCCTACGCATCACATCACAAATCAAAATGACAGACTCCTCTTGCAGCCGCAATATCTGCAACATCGACATCGCTTCCTTCAATCACACGCTTCTCACACCAAAACAAAAAAAAACTCCCAAGATGCGCGCGTGCGTCTCTACTAGATTCATATCGATAGAGCGCCGATCAAACTCTGCATAAATACGCGCACGCTTAGCGCGCGCGCAAGGCAGCTCTCAAAGCGATTTCCCGTCTTGTAGTATTACTTTATTAGCGCCGCCTTACACCACGATTACGCTTATACATGCGCGCTTGCGTCGGCTATCGGCGCCCGGGGCTTTTAATAAATCGCGCGCCGCGCGCTGCGATTCTTTATCTCGCGCGGATTGTCGGTTAATTATGGCCAATTGATTCGACCTTTCGCGCGGCGGCAGCGCTCGCAAGCGAGTAGTTCTTAGCTCGCCTTTTTTTGCGTAGAGCTTGGCGCAGGTTGTCTAGGTAGGAGAGAGAGAGAGAGAAAGAGAAGCCTTTCACTGACTGGTGCGATTCACTTCTGTGTATTCCTTCTTTTTTTTTTCGTTGAGGTTCGTTGATTAGACTGGCTATTTATTTTCATCGTTTGTCTTCGTCCTCGATTTCGACTTCGGCTCGGGGTGTCGATAAGAGGCGGTGTTTAATGGTTGATTTTGTATGTATTACGGGTATATGTACACGCGCGAGATTGCGATTGTCTCGAATGAGTGACTTGAGAATGAATTGCGCACACGCGAGATGGAGAGCTTTTTTTTCTATTCCTTTTAGGCGCGAGTTAATGCAATGCGTTGCGTGCACGCTAGATTATGGCTATACAGCGCTGACGGGACGAAGTTCGTGAGTACGTGTGTATTGAGAGTTTGCGCGCGCGCGTTGCATTGATCGCGTTTTTTGTGGGATCGATTATTTTATAGATTATAAGGAGATTTATGGGCTCGCGATTAATTAACAATGTATTAGCTAATTCGAAAGGTGAATAATAAATGTTTCGCTGATTTTTGCAAGTTCGCGCCTTTATCAGCATGTCTGAGCATATTTTTTTCAGGAATTAATTACTCTTTTTTATTAAATAACGAAGGTAGACTTCATTAAAATATTTTTTTCAATCTTTCACCCGACTAATCTCTTTTTTTAAATATGAAGGCAGACTTCATTAAAATAATTCTTTCAATCTTTCACTTGACATAAAGAGTTCATCCAAAATAATTGTACAATGAAGTCAAGATTAAGGTCAACTGGTTTATTAATTTATCAATGTTGATTGAAATTAAAATAATAATTTTACTTAATATACAAGAATCATTACATCAATTTATATTACTATTTATAACTATTTGACGCTATAAACCAGTGATACAAACATCATGAGAACATGAAAATCAATTTGCCACGCTGAAGCAAAGGTGCGCCGCGTGCGTGTTCTTAATTAGGAGCCGAAAAAGTACAGGTAAATCGGCAGCGCAGAAGTCTTCCGCACGGTGCGCGATAAAAAGCTTGCGGCGGCGGCAATCTTCATAGCGGTAGTTATAAATCGATGCGCGCACGCATTTTCGCGATAAGCGCGCGCCGAGTACGAGTGAGAGAGAGAGAGAGAAGGAGAGAGGAAGAAAACGATAATAAGAGACACGAGATGGTACGAGGCGAGATGAACGAGAGGCGCGAGATAGAGGGAGCAAAAAATCTATAATGCCGACGTTATGAAATTATATACATTTTTAGTTCGGAGTGTGGGTCTGACCGTGTTTGGCTTTTTATACATGTGTGTGTTGGTGCTTTTTGTGTCGGGTAATTCGTAAGGAAAAAATTATTATGAAATTATTCTGGGATAATGAAGCTGCTTATTTCAGAACGTAATGTATGTCACTTACGGAAACGTTGACGAAAGTATAAATTGCAAAAATATAGGAGACTTTGTAACGCGTTAAATACAAATGGGCTGTATTATGTATAATAACCTTTTATTCGGATTTATTGTAAGGTAGTATTGAGTTTCCTTGATATTTAGAATTATTGTATTTTAATAAAAGTATTTCCCTTCACGCATAGATAAATTAGACTATGGGTATTGGATTTTATTGAAGTATATCAGTATTCCCGAGTTTTAATATTCTAAGAATTATACTTGGGATTGATATGGCACATTTATTGTAGAAGAAACGCCAACCTAACAGTTGATGTCATACTGTGCTAATAAAATACTTATTTTACTATAAGAAATAAGACTTGTTTATTTCTAATCTATTTTAGTTTTTACTAACTTCTTCGATTGTTTATTTATAAACTTACATTCATACATAAATAAAAACTTTATATTAATAAAAGAATGTATACCTTGCATTAAAGTAAAAATGAAGTCTTCTAACATAATTCAGAAAGGATTAAAAAATGTGTCCTAAGTACTCATGTATACTAATTAAGAGAAAACTGGAAAACATTGAAACCTATCAAAACTAAAATCAAATGAAAGAAAACTCAATAAATCTTAATTTAAAATCTTTGAATTCCGAGTAAAAACATTAATTCCAAATGTAAGAGTTTTATTCTTAATTCATAACAGAAAATCGAAAAATCACTACAACTTTATCTCTAATCTAAATCTTAACCCAATCAAACTTAATTTTCCTCTCCCACATATTTCCACCACAAACCCCGTCGAAACCTGCGATATTCTCTCGCCATCAAAACCCTGCAAACACTTGCGAAAACTCCATCAAAAAGCAAACAAAAAAAACCCATCGCACGCATCAAGAATCTCCCGCCGAACGCACGAAAAGCCGACCAAAAAAAGAGAGAGGAAGACACGCCGCGATGCCAAAAAAGAAGCACACTCACACACACACACACACACACACACACATGTATTCGCATGAAGAACGCACGCTTAGCGAAACAGAGAGAGAGCGAGAGAGCGAGAGAGAGCGAGACCAGGGGCCGGGAGCGATGCACCTGCGCGCGAGCGCGTAAGCGCGGTAGCGACTCTCTCACGGCCACTGGCGGCGCGCGCGCGGCTCGATATATTTAAATGGCCAATTAACGCGTGCGCGCGCGCGCGCGAGCTTCGGCAAAAGGGCCGATGCGTTGACATCTGTCAAACGTCTTCGTCGAACGCTGATGCAGTGGCCGCGCCGAGTGCGGAGAGAGGATGTGCATATATACGCGTGTGCGTCGATATCGGCGCGCGCGTCCGTTTATGCACGGCTGTATCTACTTGCTGGAGATGCGCGGGACGATGGCGCGCTTTGACGTATATCTGCCGTTTGAATTTTCAAGGGGTAGTACTTCGGATGCAGACGTTTTTAAGATTTTGGGGTGTTTGTTTGTTTATTTAGAGTAAGGGGGAAGGTAGTATTTTTACAAAAGTTTATGTAATAAGGGAATGGGACTATTTCAGCTTGTATTTCATTGTTTTTGTTATGAGTATTGAGTTTATTGGCATATTTGCGAACTGTAATTGAAAGTTAAAAGTGAAATAAGTTGTACAACTGTATTATTTACAATGATGACACAATTGGAAAATGTAGAGTAATAGGGACAATCAACTTATACGGTTACTCACTGAACATCTAATGACTATATAGTATACTTATGATAAAATGATTATGCGTTAACATAATATTAATCTAGTATACTTCTTTCAGTAATACGTTATATATTTTCCATATAAGTTTTTACTTCAATTTACACGTATATAATATACCCATAGGATTTTAAGACAGATTTAAATCTCTAAATATTTTTTTAAATTCTCTAATATGGTTTGGTAAACTATTCCATTCTTTTCGTAAGTAGTTTACGTAGTTTAAGTCAAAACTTTATGAGAAAATAGATCGTTGTAAGTTTTTTAATAGACTAACAATTAATTAGAGAATTATGTGCAGACTTTAAACTACCATTCCGTTCAAAATAATTTGATTCATTTTTTACTTATGGCTTATGAGAAAGGACCTGTGCTTTCCATGTTAAGTCTTTTTAACGGTTTTATTTTAATATAAATATTTTTGTTTTCGTAGTCATGTAAAATAGATAATCCGCAAATCACAATTCAATTGCCTATGAATATTTACTACTACTTAAAGTAAAAGAACTCTCAGCGTAACTCGTCAAATGACTAAAAAAGTTTCTTAGTTTACTATTAGTTATTCATTAATCACTCTCTTATCGATGTTTACCGTTTAACTTGTATTTACGATTGTATTTGATGATGTTTAACTAGAATGTTTTCATACTTTCATGTTTTTGACGCATAATTGTGAAACGTAAGTTTACTTCTCGATTCAACGTTCAAACGCAAAACGATAATAAAGCATCTCTCGTGTTTACGAATATTATACGATGCGCATGTACAAGCATTTTCATGTTACCCATCACGTGTATTATCGAAGCTTTTCCTTTTTTTCATCTTTTTTTTTCTATTCATTATGCAATTCATTCTCCGTCATTGAAGAAGTAATATACGTACTCCCGCTTCATATCTGAATAAACATTCTCTCATCGTATCTGTCCATCTCAGTGTTACGCTTGAAATTATTGATTGTTCAGCATTAAAGCTTCAAATGCTACGTATGTTGAATTGTAAATCTTTACTGCTTGAGTTTTCATTGAGCGTCACATTAATGATGATAAATTGCTAAAACTAGTAGCACGCATTACATTTATTCTGTATTGTATGTAGATTCATAGAAGCTATTAATTATTTATTGTTAGCCTAAAAAACATTCGAATATTAAAAGTAGGTATATTTCAGTCCTTGTTCTCATGATTAATGTGTAGCCTATAATACCGAAAAGCTATACTTAACGGAAATATTACTGGAATTTGAGTTTCATTTTATGATTTTTTGCATAAATTATATCACCGCAATTTAATTTATGTAAATATGCTTTTCCTAAAAACATATAAAACCGAGCACACGAATAAACTGGATTGTATACGTGACAACCTTATCACGTATTTATTTATTCAAATTAAATAAAATTCTAAAGTCATGAAAAAAAATCTGTCATGTGCCAAGGATTTTCCTATCACATGATAATTATTCTTTTTTTTTCCAAGTAATTACTGTATTTCTTTTTTACACACAACGCAGAAACTGAGTTACACCCACGTTACATTTCAATTCAAGCAACAAACACCATCGAGTCTCTATAATTTAAAAATCCCTCTCGATAAAACCAAATCCGTCAATCGGAGCCCTCGAAATAACGTGTGCACCGCTTAAAAGACCTACACTCCTCTCATTTTCCCATACATCACCTGTGCGAATATATATATATATATATATATATATATATATATATATATATATATATATATATATATATATATACGTGCCTCGCAAGAGTCCCACCAATTAAAACACCAGCGAGCTCGTCGCTCGAATAAAGAAATCAATCAAAAATCAATCTCCCACTCTCCTTGAGGCCTCGCGCGCGATCCTCTCATCTACATGCCGCGTGTATATACATATATGTGCGCGCTCGCCTCTCTCGCGTAAAAAAAAGCCACTCTTTCTCTCGGCCTTTAGCTTTTGTCTCTCGCATCGTCGTCGCCGTTTCTTCGCGCATACACACGCGTATACACAGGCATATCTATCTTTTGCTGTGTCTCGCGAGAGAGAGAGAGAGAGAGAGAGAAAACGCGAAGGACACGCCGGTATCTCTATATCCCCTCGAGGTCGAATCTCACAAGAATCTCCTAGCGAGCACGAGATGGCCAACGGCCAATTAACGGCCTCCTCTCTCTCACTCACTCTCTCGAGGTATATTACACATATGTGTGTGTGTGTGTGTGTGAATATATGTGTACGACTTCTTACGAGAGTGTACTGGTAGCATGTGCGTATGTGTTCATATCGGGCTGCTGCTGCTGTCTCTGAAGCGTCTGCGAGCGTTTATATACATATGCGCGCACGCCCATCGATTGTCGGCTACAGCGGCGAAATCGCGAGCGACGAGTAAGCCAAAGCCGGCTGCGTTTAATGATACTCGTATTATGTAGGCTTCTTTTCCTACCCCCGCGTGCAAGCGCGTCTTCTGACTTTTATCTCTTTTTCCCGCGTTGCTCGGAAGCTTTAAGCTTTTTGTTGTACTCGACTTGGCTAGACGCGATTTTTACTTTCTTTTTGTATTATTGTACTTTTAAGAGGGATTATAAAGTTTAAGATTCAGATACGTTTTGTTGCACTATGGATTGAAGATCGGTCTTATCTTTATTCGGAATCTTTTAGCTTATTTTGACTGTTGCACTCTGGTGGAAACAGATTTTGTTTACTCGCCGTTTATTAATGATTGTACTTTGGTGCATATGAGAAATAAGCTTTCTTTTTTGATCATTTTACGTAAATTGATAAGGGACCTTCTTATGGTTTTCTAACATTTATTGAAGTGCACACTACGAGCTAGTTAAATTAGATAGCATTATTGGTCATGCTGAAAAAATCCAAGGAATCCCTAATGCTATACAGCATTTGAATTATCAAGATTTATTGACCGTTGCTATGGAAATCTTCTTTATCTTTGAGTGCTATCATTCTTTTAAGGTATGGATGTAATTCGCGATTTTGAGAGTTTGGACGGATCAATTTTCAGAAAAGATTTTTGTACTTGGACCACCACACAGGTACAATACCGAGATTTAAGTTCTTTAAGGAATAAAAGTAATACAGACATAAACCCAGTAATCGATCAGGAACTTTTTATTATTTTTTAAATACAACTCATCATCGTTGATTGATTGATACCAACAAATCCGTTTAATTTGAAGGAACAATAAATATCTACTTGAAAAGTTATACCTTAAGTATGAAAAATTAATTTAGGATCCATTTTTATCAATATCAATCTTTTATTAATAATTGGGCCCGTAACGACAGTTTATTCTAAAAATAAATTGTGAATTTAAGACTTGTTTTATCACATAACTGTCTGAATTATAGTAGTGTTTCTATATCCTTTCAATTTTATAGGTACTTTATTCTCGTTAGCATTGTGGAATTGTTCAATACACTGTTCAAATTTATAATGTGATATTTTAATAGAATATTATTTTAATAAAGCTTACATGTATTAATGATCATAATTATAAATTCATATGTGCAAACGCATTTAACAAATGTTCACAGAACACGTTTAATTTGATTTAGTGTGAGAATCTATTTCTATAATATGGAATTTTTTCGCTCATTACATAAAAGATTCGTTTAAATTTTTTTACATATTTATAGGTTATCTAACAGTCATATAAAATGTTAATATCAACTTCTCCAAAGTTGCGTAAATATCCATGTGTTATTTTTTAAAGGAAACTTTTTAAAGTTCTTTAAAAAATACGATTGCTAATAAATACTTGTTTCGGTTTCGGTCCTTCATCATTGATGACATTTATCAATAATAGATAATGTTAAAGGTAACAATTTAATAATAAACCTATTTTACTAACGAATATCATCAATATTAAATTATGATGATTAAATAAAGCACTGAAAGCGATGGAAATCTTGTCTAATAAGATATCTATTTTTATCAACCTCAAACGACAATTATAAAAAAATGTGTTGATCTTCATTCTTATAAATATTTCATTATAGAGTCCGTAATAGCACCTTGAAATAAGAATTTGAAATTTATCATCGTGGGCGCCGATAAAAATTCAATACAATCAATGAGACTAAACAATTATAATCACAAACATGTTTATTTATCATGTTAACAGATATTCAAGAATAACAATTCTGTTAATCTCCTTCTCCAATTATTCCATCTTCCAACTAAACAACAAACCTTTCAACAATGAAAAAAATTCCTGTGTTCATCAACAATCACACCAGTCGAGCATCAAACCCTGATCCAACCCAACCAGAATCCGACTTTTCATTAACCCAAATAGCGTCGACACCTCGAGAATGCATTTCGGAAAAGGTCGCGATCGCGGCATCGAAAGAAGAAGAAAAAAAAGAAAATAAAACTCACACGCGCGCACACTTCACGAGAAATTTATCATCCTGCGAGTGCTTTCGCTCGCTCGCGCGTCCGCGAGATTTAACGCTCGAAAATGCATGTAATATAAAAGCGAGGCGCCTCGCGAGGAAAAACCTTCCCAGATTCCGTGGAATCGACCTATAAAGGAGGCGGATCCGCGCGACGCGACGCACGACACTTGGCAGGCCAAGGAGCTTCCACGCGCGCGCGCGCGGAGCGGAATCCGATGTCGCAATGCCTCATCTTAACGCATTCATAAATTTCTTTTATACGCGCGAGTAGCGGCGCAGCTATACTCGTACACAATGTACGAGATGGGTTTGCGTATATGTGTGTGTGTATTTTTATGTAGAAAGTCAGTGCGGTGATGGAAGGGCATGACAGTTTGTAGCGACAGGTTTTCATGCGTGAAAATTGCCGGTATCGTGTTTTGGTGAGCGTTCCTTGAGTTTTTTTGGGAGGGAATGAGAGAGAGAAATGGTTGGGAAAAAGATTGTGTACGTGTTTTGTGAAATATTGGAGTGTATGGGCTACTTGAGTTCATCGTAAAGTTAGAAACGAAATATTAATGTAAGTGTGGGATGTATTTTTAAGACAAAGTATTATGCATGATTCTTATATTCAATTGTAACGATCATTTTCACGTTTGTTTGTATGTTTAATGTGTCTCTAAAAAAATCGGTAATACTAAAATGTGTCAAATGATTAAAAATTTAAATTAATTTTATTTGAAACTACTTTACCTCAGTAGGTGACGTAAAGTTATGATTGTAGTAACTGGCAATAATGTATATTTTAATAGATGTAAATTATGATAGAAATGAAAGGCAGTGACGAGATTTCTCGAAATTCCAATTTCGAGTTTTTTGCTATTTGAATTTTAAAAACGTTTTGGAAAATACATGAGTTGTATAAGAGAAGCTTCGATTTTTGCATATTACAAACATAGCAGGAAATTTTAATTATATTCGATTGATTCTTTATGCAATATTGAATATTTTTGAAAAATTTAATTCATAACCTACATATGCTAATATGTTTATAAATTTTTCAATAAACTGTACAGTTTAACTAGTAGTCTAACTAGCAACAGTTTCAGTAAACTGTACGTACTCAGCTACAAAAGTATTATTCTTCAAGAATTGTAAACATTCACTTAGAGAAATAGCGATTGACAATAATTACTATTTAAACACTACAATATAACACAAATTATTTAGGGATATCAGATTTTTAAAATAAAATTCATCATTTTTTTAATTGTAAAATAATTGCTTTCAGTAAATATTACTATTTATTATAAAATCTCAAACGTTTTAATGTAAGAATATTTTAAAGTTAAAATTATTATAAAGGTAATTTTTAGAGCATACGTCACCATGATACCTAATAATATTGAATAAACTTAATTGTACCAATTTCGCACTATAAACCCGTACTTTTTAAGTAACGAGTACTTTTTATATCTCTTCAGTGTTAAAAAATAAAATCCCGTTCCTTCAATTTTAATATCACCCTGTCCACATAACAGACACGCGTCTATCACCTTGAAGCACAATCAACCGTAATTAATCCTCAACCCAGACAGCCACACTGTTCAAAATTTCAATCCTTCCAGCCGTCATCTCAAAAAATCAACCCTACACACCATCACAAGCTTCTCTTTCTCTCTTTCTCTCTCTCTCTCTCTCTCTCTCTCTCGCTCCGAAAACCAAAAAACAACAACAACAACAAACGCATGGCCTATACCTATAATACAGCTCGAGTCGCGTGCCGCGCGAGGTGCAAATCAATTATGCGATTTTGAGGCGAAAGCGAATCGCGCTCAGCTCGCGCGAGGCGATCAATCGAGGACGGTGATGCAGGCGGCAATGCGCTCAGCGCTCAGCGCTCGAAATCCGGACTTTCCAGTCGCGGCCTATACGTATAAATTGCCGCCTCTAACTCCTTACCTCGCGTATACCGGGTATATGTAAGTGTGTATGTACCTGTGTGTGTGTGTGGGTCCAGCTTTTTTTCTTCGCGCGCGCGCACGCGTTCTCCGATCGAGCTGAAGCTGACGCTGATTGACGCGCGTCGCGTTATCGTTATGTGGCGCGCGCGCGCGAAATACGGAGGCTGTGTACAACTTGTTATACGCGCGCAGGTGCAAGAGAGAGTCGAGATTGTGGGTATTCGATTTCGATGGGTGAGAGATATTGTTGAGAGCGGGGAAATAAAAGGAGTAAGTTGAGATGTGGGAATTGGTGGGTTTGTTTGGAGGGATTGAAATGAGATAGTTATTTAAGTGATTGTTTTTGGTAAATAAAGGAGTAGGATTTTGCTGCGAAGGATGTATGAAGGTATGATTATTCAATAGTTGAATGTCTATTTACATCCTCAATAATGTATATTTATAGAGAATAAAATGTATTAATTTGGTAAAAATGTTAAAACGTTTTCTAAATCAATTTCATATCACTTATTTAAAATCGTTTTTATTTATTCTAACATGCATAAAGAAATTGTCTTATGTAAAATAAACAAAACAGATTTTCGAAAAGAGCATTATGAAATTTATATAGGTATTTCATTTGACTGATTAGAAAATGCTGATTAAAAAAATGCTACGAAATTATATATTTTCATTGCCATAATTTCTACATAAGGTGAACATCCTTTTGGCAAACCACCTTAGTTACATTCTGAAAAAATCTTATCTAAGTACTTTTGATAGAAAGAATTATTAGTATTACAAAGGAATCAAAAGGTAACCCCTCCATAACTAACTAGAGCCTCCAGTGCAACAAGTGTCGGACGAGCTTTGTCGGTCGCGTCGAATGCTTTGCGAGTCGAAGCCGGACGAAATCCAGAGGCGCACGTGTCGAGTCTTGCCGCAACGCGACTTTTTCTACTGACGCGCGCTTCGGTACTCCTCGCTTCTCAGACTTCAATTTGGTTTTATTTTTATTTTGTACTGTGATTTTTGAGTTAATATTAAATGTTTTGCAGGATATTTTTTGATTTTTTATATATTGTCTTATTAAAATAGAATATCACGGGAGAAAGAAATAACACCAATATCAAAATTTATAATTCACTTTATTCTAATATGAATTGGTGAATCTTAAGACGATAACCTGTAACGTATTCACTGTTCACGTTTCAACGACTATAATGTTGATTGGCAATTTATTATCAATGCTGCTTTATAACATTTTTCAGGCATTTATTTTGAAAATAAAAAAAAACAGCTGCTAACTGCTTTAGCAGAATGCTTTCACAAAGACATTGGATGCACAATTATTTATTAAATATTTACTCTGAAATAGTACATTATGTAAAAAGGGAAAAAAGTAGAATATTTTTCCCGCGGGTGAGTTTACTGCCCGAGCGAGCGAAGCGAAGCAAAGCGAAGCGAGTATCACCCGAGGGAAAAATCGACTCTTTTCTCGAGTTACATATAGTACTTTATGCCCATCTCAACTGTGAGCACTTTTTGACTTGGAAAGCGGGACTAATGGACTGTTAAAAGACAATATTGTTAAAAGACAATCGAAAATCAGGGTTATTACTAGAACTTGATGAAATAAAGGAATTTGGACTAGTTTCTAGTGAAGTCACTTTTTTCCTACAAATGCGAGAAAAAAGTGATTTGTGGCAAAAAAGTAACTTCTTCCCGCTAATCATTTTTGCGGGCAAAGAGCGTAATTTTGGTCTCACTTTTCAGAGAAAAAAGTGACCATATTTGTTCAGATGGGCATAAAAGTTATTTTGTGAATATACAACAATTTTACGTTGTAAACTAATATAAAAATGGTGCGTTGTTTCTATATTAAATTTATGAGACACTGCCAACTATACATCTTCGTAAATAATTGGACATTATATGTACATATATATAAAACGCATCTAAAGTATAAAATTAAAAAAAAAAATCAATTTTTAACATTTTACAAATGTAAAATCGCATTTCATTAACAAAAAAATTTAGAGTATATGTAAGATACACCAATCGAAAGAAAATTAAGTCAGTTTTACGAATGTATGCATTATTTTGACATATTTATTTATAAAATGCCAGAAATTTTTTTTTTAATTTTTTCAATTTTTAAATTTAAACTTGCATTTATGTAACAAAAATAACTTTTAAGTATATGTAAATTACACCAATCAAAACAAAACTAAGTTAGATTTACGAATGTATGTAGTATTTTAACATATCTAGCGTATAAAAAGAGAAAATGTTTTTTTTTTCAATTTTTACAAATTCTCATAATTTAAAATTGCATTTCTTTAACTATAAGAACGTTAAGGTATATTTAAGATATATCAATTAAAAGGAAATTAAGTCATCGTTATGAATGTTCGCATTAATAAGGGGAGACCATGGAGTTCGGGTCTTGGATTTTAATGAAACTTTGGGGATCGACGTTTGGAACCTAAAAGTGAAGTACAGTACCCGTAGTTTTATCCAATGGGTCTTTAAATCTGAGATGGCGCCAAAAAACATTATCATTGCTCACATGGGCAATGCTAAAAATCAAATATATAGATAGTAGATATACTATCATCAACGTTAATTAAATACGCCATATTTACCGGATAAAGGCCCATGGGATAAAATCACGAGTATTGGGCTTCATTTTTAGGTATCAAAAACGATCCCGGACACATAGCACGTGTAAATGGCCACCTGAGCCGACGGTTCGGGTGGCAATTTACACATGCTATGGACTCGCCAATTCTTTACCTCCCTAGATGCGTAATATACTATTTTTTATTTTTTTTAATTTGTTCAAATTCTTAAGTTTTTTTTTAAATAAGCAATAAGCAATAATTCTGTTGGGTCACATCTGATATACCTGTAAAATTTCAGCCCGAAATACGGTGGCCTTCAAAAGTTATGGTGACCACAAAATTTGACCACACACACACACACACACACACACACACACACACGCAGACGCACACGCACACGCACGCGCACACGCACACACACACACACACACACACACACACACACACACACACATATATATATACATACAGACAGACAGACATTTTTTAAAACCTATATATTTCGATTCAGCGACCTCAAAAACATAGAAATACATCGTAATCTCAGATTTAAAAAAAAACGTCGTTACAAAGCTTTCTCTTTGAGAAAGCAAAACACAAATAGTAATTGAAGCTCAAATGTATTCTAATCGATTGTTGTCCCATTTTACTAGAACTCATGTAATTCAGACTAGAATTTAATTTGTTTATTACAAATAAATGTACACATACAATACATTATAATCGATTGCACAAAAATTTATATAATTCAAATGCTGATTCTAAAATATGTATTTAATATTATTATAATCAGTATTTGATTTTATAAAAACATACTACCTATGCCTATCCATATCAGTTCATACATTAGTAATTATATAAATGATTTTGTTGCAATCGAATATTCGATAAAAATATGTTCGCATCGAAATCGATTACCAATAAATACAATTTATTAACCGCAGAAATATTCATTATCATCATGCCTGCCACGTCACCCTTATTATATCAATTAAAATTCTTTTATCACGCAAAAATACAATAAATCGATTATTTAAAAAAGTGATAAAGGCACTTGTTAATCCGGCGCACGTACTAAACCGAGGTAGAACCCACGGAGCATAATTGTACACCTGCACCTCCGACGCACGCCATTTCATCATTCTACTATCGCAATTATTACCAAGATTTATCTCCAATTAATAAAATTACACTCATTACATCGCAACGAATACGAGTGTACAACAACAACGACGACGACGACGACGAGCCCTCTCCCCCAAACAATGCAAATAAGAATACAATGGTAATTATCGTGCATATCGAGGATGCACTCCGCCACGCTCTGCATATCAACGATTAAATGTGCACAGCACGCACACACACGTGCGCGCCCGCTTCGCGAAAGATCTCGGAGCCGATAAGAAATCTATCGCTATAGGCATTGTCATGGAAAATAAAAGAAAAATCTCAAGCGCTGCGGATTGAGTCGTTACATACACACACGAGAGAGAGAGAGAGAGAAGGAGAGAGAGAGAGAGAGAGAGAGAGAGAGAGAGAAGGAGAGAGAGAGAGAGAGAGAGAGAGAGAGCGCACGATGACGGGCGTCATTGGCAATTTGATTAAGTTTTCAATTACAAAGCGTTTATCATTCTGCCAGTTGCCGCCGCCACTGCCACGCGGGGCACGTATATACGAGCCTGTGTTTTATTGCGCGCAAGAGCGGTCGTTGTACGTATATGTAGGCGACGAGTGTGTGCAGGCGGAAGGCGCGCTTCGCGGTTTAGTTACGATAAGAGTGTGTCTGACTTTTGCATCCTTTTTTTGTCCCCTTGATAATACACCTTTCTTCCGTGCTTTCTCCTTATTTTTATTTAGATTGTACCTATATAGTGATTTTTATTTATCTTGTTTTGAACTTGTATTGCTCGTTACAGTATATTATAACTCAACTGATTTTTGTATCATTAACGTTACAGTAGCATGTATGATAAACTGTTGACATTATGAGGAGAATTCACTGTATTCATATTTGAAGTAAAGTTTGAACAAATTCATCTAATTTTAAATAATTCAAATTCGTAAGTGTTTACTCTATATAATTCGTTTGTAATCTAAATTGTATGGTGATTTTAAGATATCTTTTTGATATTGAAAAAAAGACGATTCTTGTTGCATCTTATGTAAATCTGAAGAAACAAGTTTACACTTCTTGACATTCAGCTGAATTTTCTGTCATCATAACTCGAAAGAAAATGCAAATACGACGCTGCAAGTTGTAAGCGTAAAAGTTTTATTTCTTTGAAAATTAAAATTATAACTCGTGGGTATGCACTTGCATGATTATTAATTATTTGGTCATGAATCAATTTTGTTTAAAATGCAGGCGTAATTATAAATATTATGTTATATCGTCATCTTATTATTATTCACTAAAAAACAAGACAATTTATAAAAGTTTGATTTTTTACAAATCTTTCACAACAAAACAACAAAAATTCCCGCGCCAATAATTATGAAATTCCTCTCGACCCCAATTTTTTTTAAAGGAATTCCTCTCTTGTTTGCAGAAAAAAATCGTTTTTATTTTCAAGCACCATCTCTGCTTTTTTCCGTCCTCATGTCCCGATACAGAGAAAAAAAACAAACCAACAACTCGAATACTCTTTTTTTTGTACCTCTCGTTCGACGCGCGACGCGCAAAAATCAATGGCCGCAGGTGCCTATCTCTCGCAGCGCGTAAAGCCGCAGAGTCGTTCTCTACGATCCGTGACGTCATTCAATCCGGCACCGACTCGTCGGAGCGACTTACATTACAATAACATTATATAGAATCGCATTGCGCTCGCCGAAGTTTTCTCTCTTGTACTCGTCTTGCGCGTTATCGAATCTCTTTCAATTTCGATTGTGTGCACTAGCTTTAATTGAAATCGCGCTCGTGCACTGTGATTCATGACTCGCGTACGCGCGCGACTCTTTTTTTGTAGGACTTATATTTACTTTCCTCTCTTTCTCTCTCTCTCTCTCTCTCTCACTATATATATATATATATATATATATATATATATATATATATATATATATATATATATATATATCGCTCTCTCTGTCGCCAAGTATACGACGATTTGTTTTGATTATGTGGCGTTCATGAGCAGGAGCTTGTGTAAGTCGATTGGAATTCGTTGCGTTATTTCGCGTAATTACGAGAAAAAGAATTTAAAACAGCTGTGAGGAGTGAGAGGGAGATGAAAAAGTTCCATGCAAATTTCAGAATTCGGCAATGTTTGTTTTGTTTTTTGTGCGCGATGGGCATGTTTCTTTTTTGCAAAATTAAAAGACTTTTTAAAGGCGATAAAATGGCTATTAATGTGTCCGATTTAATAGTGACGAACAGCTTTTTTGACATCGTTTCTTTCCTTTTTTATGCACAAAATAAATAATTGCAAGGCTGAAAATATGCGATCCGCAGGTCTGACATAAAAATTTGCAAAAGCGTCTCTGGCGATTTAAAGAATTTCAAGAACGCGATTAAGGATGAAGATAACGGTGGAATTTCAGATAATAAATCTTGTTATAAAATAATTTAATTTAGTTATGATGAGTGTGCACGAAAGGGAATAAGTAATATTTTATATACATAATGTTGTCGCTCTGAATACGTCCCCGTCTTATTTAAATCATTAATTATACATTTATCAGAATTCGAAGCAGTATTCTCGAAAAATAATCAAAATCTTATTTCTGTTTCTATACCGTATGTATTATACCGAAGAACATTAAAGCGTCATCGCTTCTAATAAAATTGACAGCATCGATATATCTTCTTCATTTTGTTTTTCAATTAAATACCTTTAATACGATATTGATTCTCTGTTTTTAAGTACCGTTTCGTATTCATTTTTTATTACTACGAGCTGTCCTAAAACATTATTTCTGAAATTATGCAAACGACTCCGGGATACGATCCAGCATATAATTGGACTGGATTAACAGTTACTCAAAGTCAGAGATAGGTACTTTATGAAATTCTATCATTTTCAGTATTGGTACCTTACGATTTCTATAACGTAAATAAAATTGTTTTGAGATGATCTTAACGATTGATGAACAACAAATTACTTTACTCATGTACACTCAACGTTAAAAATATCTAGTCGAAATGGTTCGATTCTTTTTGCAAAGCTTTACTTCATTGGATTGAATTATTAGAGAATTTCAAACAATTTCAAGCCAATAAAATATATTATTTAGCTATATTATATTTCATTAAATACTTTTAAACTACGGTTCCTTTTAATGTTTATAAAGTATACTAATGCACAATAAGAATCAAATGCTAATAAATTTCGTATCTTTTTCTCTATTTCTGTAAAACGTCGAATTTTATTATGATACTATATTAATTTTATAATTATTATATGTTTACAATTTAATAATTGTGAATTTATAAATAAAGCTTTATTGTTGTAAACTTAGATAATTTAACACCTGCGATATTATTAATTGTAATAAACCTTATCAATATGAGGTAAACATTTATAAAGACGACGTTTTAAAAATTCTTAAGAAGATTAACTTCACAAAATTCTTTATTTTATTTAGAATTTATTAAAACTTTTAAAATATTGTAAAGTACATTAAATTTGATAGATAAAAATGACAAATTTGGTAGCATTTTTTAAATAATATTTACTTTATGTATTAACGTAAATTTTGTGTAAGTACTCATTATAATATTGGCAAATTTTCACATTATATATCGTAATGTGGTTTAAAAATTAAGTATATCTCTAATGCATAAATTAAAATAAAAAACTTGACTATACAAATTTTTGCCGCGTACAAATAAATGCAATTACGAGAGAACCCGTTTTCTACTCACAATATTCTTTTTATCAACCTGCACCTATATCAAGAATCTTAGCACTCGCCACAGCCACTCCACGATTGCCCACGACCTCCTATTATTATCGTCACTATATAACTGTTACCAGCAGCTCTCTCGCTTGCAAACTGCTCTATATGCCGCCTTTGATAGGGCTCACCGCGAGTCTATGACACACGGGAAATCTCCGCGGCGCGATGCACATGTGCGCGCAGTTCGAAATAGTCACGGGCGCGCGCGCACAAGTGTCGCACGCGCGATTGGCACGATTTTCTGTGTGCACACAGCACCTATAGGTATACCCGCGAAGACAGGATATAAATGTCGCGATGATTGACCGCGGGTATAGAGTCGTGGCCGATTGTTCGCGTTTTGATGTTCAAGACGGTTGCATCTGATCTTTTTTGTTTAGAGAATGGAGAATAGAGTATGGGTGTAAATTATAGTCGAATTGTCTTGACTTTCTATTTGTGCATTGGGGACTTGATTTTTTTTAACATAATAATTACCATATTTATAGTGAAAATCGTCAAACGATTATCAAATTTTACTATGAATATTTTAACCATTTTTTTTAACGTATATATACAAAAATATTAAATATTGCTATACAATTTGTAATTTTTTCTATACATTTTTTTCACAGTATATACATAAACACTTAATTTGATTAGTTTACTAACGTTAACGATAACAATCTGTTAATAATGGAAGAGTGTGAGACTAATGGACTATAATACATTGTTAACATTTCCAAAGTTTTTGTTCTACCAGTAACCTGCATTAATTTTATTAACTAAACTTAAGATCTGAATCCAAAATCTACCTAGCAAAACCATCACTATAAAACAGCATGGTGCTGTGTGCACTCATAAAATCATATACTTTTTCCGTATTTGCACATAGTTCAAATAGTCGTGAGACATGACGCACTATATAAATAACGCGCATTTTTCATGAAATCCTATCCGCTGCATTTTAGTAGTTCAGATAGTCGTGAAAAATGGCACAATAAAATAGATATTCTTCAGGTACATATTTCGAAAATACGTCCGAACTCGTATTTTATGATCGGTTCTCGCAAACGACAAAGGATGACGACAAAATATCTCTTTCCCTCGCATCTTGCGCTCAGCGGAGCAGGCAGCCAAGTCGTTTTCGATTTCCGTCTGACGCGCAGAAATGAGTTTACATGACGCGGATTTGGCTGTTCGCGAGCTAGCAAGATGATTCTCGTAAATTGAAGCGATCTCTCGGCAGTTTTTGGCAGTGTCTTTGTATAACGCTTATGCATTCTTCATACAACAAGTTTTTATTTATTTTTGGGTTTTGCGAAACACAATGTTCGAAGCAATGTTTTATGTAGTCAAAATACTACCCTGGAATTTTATGATGATACGAGTAGGAGACTTGAATTGAAATATTACTTCAGTTATTTCATAAAATAATTGGTTGCTTAATAATTACAGTTTTGAAACTCGTGTTTAGACGGGCAGATAATTTGAAGATAAATAATTTGTAATATTGATTAGATACGCTTAGCCAATAAATATTAGTATTGTTTTAATTTACGATGTCTTTTATTGACAAAAAACGATTGTAATGTTTACTAGCAAAATAACATTTTGAACAAAAATATTCAAAACAGCCCAGGAAAGCCGCTTTATTTTTACCAGGGTCTGTTAAATTAATTTTAAATGAAAATGTATCCTATGGAAGAGAATACATTTTGTTATATTTTATGAATTTTTTAGTTTATATAAAAATGTGCAAATTTTTGTTCCTTAAAAAAAGGAACTATTATATTCTTATCAAAATGTATAAAAGCTATTAATAGATATACTATATATATTATCCTTATCAACACTGATTAGTTTTTATTAAAATAAGTCACTTACAGAAGAGACAAAATTACTGTTGTTTATTCGCGACCAATTAACAAAAGCATAAAATTAAGTATGAATAAGAAAATTACTTTAATTGTTACACCATAGATAATTATCGCTTTTATTCTTATAAAAAAATCTGTATATCTTATGATACTTAATCGGAAGATTTGTGTGACCATAAACAACTTTCCGAGCTGGTGTTCTGTGCTAAGTACAGTTTTGCAGTTGTTTTTAGTGCGAAATTATGCACCCTAACCGGTATTTTCAAGTTAAATAGTGATTTTGATAATTTTTGCGTCTCAGAAATATACGTTGCTCAAAACCCCAAAATTACCCATATACCTCTTACGGCACTTAATAAACTGCAGCTTGATTGCGCTATTTAAAATCTTTACTCTTCATTTAAAAACACAACAACTGGCTTTGCACATACAAGAGATACATTTAATATTCCATAACAGCGGTAGTTTCTCCAACTAAATACAGGTAGCAGTTCCATTTTGCAAATCTCCTCCAACTACATTTATAAATGTTTCTTTACACGCACTCACATCCCCACATAACCGAATAAAAGAGAAAATCGTACAATACGCACAAACCACCGGCACACGCGAGATATTATTACCACTCTCATCTCTCATCTCTTTTCTCTCTCTCTCTCTCTCATCTCTCTTCCTCTTACACATACGCAACTAAAAACCTATAAACAAGAGCGAGAGAAAGACACCATCAGAGCGAGCAGTGTACGAAACACCGAGATACGCCGATAGATAAAACGCAGCGAAAGAAGCGAAGCACCAAAGACCGAGCGAGAGCGAGAGACAGAGAAAGAGCGAGACAGATAAGCAGAAAAAAGGAGATTGAATGTATAACGAAGAAGAGGCGCGGAGGCTGGCGGGCTGGCTGGCGAGCGAGCGAGCGAACGAACGGACGCATACACACGCACGCGGACACGGCTTCGACCTCGCGGAGTTTACGGTATATCTCGCGGTCGCCGCCGCATCGCGGCAATCTCGCTCGCGCCTTTAGCACGTGTTGCTCGCGCGTTTTCGTCTTCGGCGGCGCTGACTTCTTTCTCGCGCGATTATACCGTATGCTGCGCGCTGTCTCGTCATGCTCTTTTTCGTCAATTTATATGTAGGTATAACATGTGCATGCGCAGCTCGAGTTGTTTTTATCGCCAGTGATGCCCTCGTTTATTTCACTTCGGCTCTCGTGAGGTTTTTCGCTTGTTTATGTACTAGGGGAGAGTTGGGCGGCGTGAGCGTTACTTTCAGTAGGGAGACACCCGTACGAGCTTATTTCTGAAGCATTTTTATTGCGGGATTAGATTCATGGATTGCGGATTCGATCAAATATACTTTATGCTCGTTATTTTAAATTCAACGGGCAATAAATTCGTATGAAAATGATTAACCGCTTAGCCGATATTTTGCGTGACACAAATTTTTTACGAAGGTTAAAGACATCGTGTCTTGTTCGCAAGCTAACTTAATATTAATAATTTTATTTATCATATGAATTTGTTATAAAGTTATTAAGATTTTGATATATATACTAATAGAATTATTAAATATTTTTAATAAACATACAGCTTTATAACTTTTCGACTTATTGTAAGTATCATATTGTTAAATATTAAGCCCGAAATCCTCTTCTGAAAACGATATTAGATGGTAGGACAACACTATCTTAAAAATACAAAATCGTAATATTTCTATTTTTATAATTAATTTGGATAGACAAATTTTATTAAACTATTACTAACTACTTCAAACAGGTTCGTTCATGCTTCGTTCATGTCTACATGAACTACCCTACCCAAATAAGAAAAAGTTTTATATTTTATAAGCATTCTTTCTTTCCTTTAATTATTATTGTGCTCATATATCATTTTTCTCGCTATTTTATACGCATATATGTAAGATAGTTTTGCCAACAGTCGGGTAAATATGAGTAATGAATGTTTACTCGTATCAAAAGGTTCTAAAGCGCGCGGTCAGAATGATTAATTAGCAAAGTTGCGTGCGCGCGAGAATTCTGAAATCTTCCGAGCGCGCGGGTAAATTTATAATAGCTCGTGCGGATTCACTCAGCGCTGCGGTTATCAACCGTAATAATCGTTATCAGCCGCCCGTGAAGATTCGCGCGCTGTTGAAATCATACATATGTATACGCATACCAACGAACCTGAGCCAAACAGTCTAAAGTTTCTTCCCAAATCCGCGATCGTAAATTAAGAGCCGCGCTTGCAAAGCGATGATTTACGCGTTTCCCCAAAATTTGCGGTTCTAACGAGATTATGCGCGCGGTCGAGCTCTCCTCTCTCGATTAAAATATTTCCCATACACAAAACCTCTCGATTATTCACTCATCGAATCTCCATACAGGACGACGAGATTTTCATTTTCCGCTTCCCACGCGGGCGCGCGCGAGTCGAGCCCACCAATGAATTATCCATAATGGGCCCAACATGCGGCTAATTAATTAATCAACTCGATACCACATCAAACGTCCCGAAAAATCCTTCTCTGTATCTCGTTTAATCGTCGGCGGTCGGCTCGTTCGGCAGCTAAGTGTATATAGATATATATTACGGCGGAGAGATGGAGATGTGTGCCCAGGCCCAACGCTCCGAAGAAGAAATAAAAAATAAAAATAAATAAAAAAAAAATACGCGGGAGACGGGAAGAGAGAAGAGCGCCCCGAACACGGCCGAGATACGAGCCTCCTCGCGGGGACGTAATAAAGAGCTATCGAGTTCTATCGGTCGTCTTTTTTTACCATCTCTCGATCTCCCTCGTTCCTATACATATATATTCGTAGCCTAATATTTTAAGGCAGGGTTATCTTTTTCTCTCCATCTTGCTCTTTGCCTCTCCGACTGTCTCTATCTCTCTGTCCACTTACTTCGCTATATTGATTCTTGTTTTTTTTTAATTTTTATTGTTTCTTTCGTACGTCTTTGCAAAAAAAAAGGATAATCTCTTCACTAATCTATTAAAATAATAAAATATCGAAATAACCTTTAATCGCTATAATGTTTACTCGGGTAGATACACCACATATTCAATTTTAATAAAGAAAAAAATGTAAATGTTCTGATAATAATTTTTTAATAAAAACTAAGGAGCATTTACTAAAATTAAGATGAATTAAGAATTATTACAATAAAATTATACAATTTATTTCATTAAATTATTAAATTGAATAACAGCTCTTTTTTGCACAATGTACTATGTAAATTGTTTGGAGTGACTTTTTCATTCAAATTGTAAAGCGAGCCAGGTTTATCTCTAATTTGAGCCACTGTTCACTCTAAAATAGTGAATGTGGTCACTTCAGCACTAAATTATTATTATTAATATTATTATGACCAGCTATTAATGGTTAACAGTAATCCACGGAAAAAAATACTTTGTTAATTTAACAAAGTCACTTGGTAAAATACGCACTAACTATTTTTTTATTTCACTTACCAAATAATTTGTTAATTTAACAAATGGGTTAGTAAAATTAACTAATCGCTTTATAGAAACAACAAATTACTTGGTAAATGTAATAAAAAGAATAGTTAGTGCGTATTTTATCAAGTGACTTTGTTAAATTAACAAAGCATTTTTTCCGTGTAGTGCTTAAATGACCGTATATATACTCTTATATCCGCTGTGATCATGTTCGCAACGGCACCGTAGCTACCATTAGTAGTTGTAGGAACTACGTAGTTCATAGCCTTATTCAGACAATAACGAAATTTCTCCCTATTCTTTGTAAATTCCATCCTGTCCACCTCATAGCATCCTATTTGTCATAAATCTGATTTAATATTATCCTCCCATCTTAGCCGCGGTCGACCCGTAGGCCTTGCGCCCTCTGGTTTTTCTACTAGTACTTTAAAGTGATGTTTCTTTATTTCCCATTTTAGCTACATGTCCAACCCACCCTAATCTTCTAGATTTTATCACTCTAGTAATGTTTGGTTTTCCGTTTAACCCTTTGCGGGCGAATTTAATCTAAAAAATAGAAGTTTTCTCATCTTAAATTGTTTATAACTAATTATATAAACAAACATTTGTAAATTTAAGCTCAGGATATTATTCCTTAGGTATCTAGGATTATATAGAAAAATATTTGAGCGATATTGAGCTCAAACTGTCTAAGTTATGTACAAAAAAACTGTAGTGGCACCCGCCCCGCAAACGGTTAACTCGTGTAATTCCTGATTGTGTAGAATTCTCCACTGTCCAGTTATATCTGGTCTAATTTGCTAAAGAGTGATTAATTCGCTCTAAGTGTTAAACTAATTTGGAGGGAAATATATATTGTAAAATGTATAAATTGATCAAAAATTCGAATTCGAATATTTAGCATCGTTATGAATTATTTTATGAAAAAGCGACATTTTTTTAATGGTAAATGAAATAGCGACCCTAGTCATACCTTACTGACTATACTTTTATAACGTGTTTTCTGTAATAAATAAATATTTTGAATAAAAGCCATTCTATGCCAAGAAAAGTGAAAATTTACTCCAAAAGATTAAGAGAGTATAATTATGCAGGAATCAGGTGTCTTATGTGATAATTAATTAAGAGCAATCAATCTGTTTTCAATTTTTTGAAAAATTAAATTTTAAATACTATATTAATTTTATACTCCATTAATTTTTAGTGAATCATACTATTCATTTTATAAAATTATATATTACAATATTCAACTTGAGTTTCGTTCCGATACAATAACTTTCAGCGTTATTATCTATGTATTTGTTTTTATATCAAATATGTGCAGAGTTTATTAATATTATTTTGGTTTCAGATCAAATTAAATTTTAAATTAATAATAATAGCAGTACTGAGAGAACAGTATTTTTAAATAGTGTATATAAAAATTAAAGACTATAATATTATGAAACGCTATTTTCAAAAAATTACAATGTTCAGTATAAAATTAACGAGTAGTACCCGGAATTTTTTATACAAAACACACAACTGCAATAAAAGAAAGCAAGATCAGCGTTTTCTTCCACCCAATAAGTACAATAATTGTTGTTTACTCCATATATATATATCTGTAACGTTATCGCTTAAAAAGTGTCGTTAACTTTATGCCAAGCCGAATTGAACTTTTTAAGAAAATATTCACATCTGCAATAACAAACGTCTGCCACACTATCTAAACGATCCCCGACATTCCGCCTCGAAACCGTCTAAATCATAACAGGCATCTTGTCCCTTCACCTCTTCATCCTCGGCCGAGATGTCCCTGTAAACATCGCCATTCGACATCGAGGAACTATTCCGAATTCGAGTCAGCATCTCTCGCTCGTATCCGAGGGAATGGAAAGAACCCGAATATAATAAGCGCTCGCGCGCATGCCGCATATACAGCGTGTGTAGCGACCGCGAACTCTCGTGCGCCCGCGCGCGTTGATAACTCGCGTCGACGGCTCGGGCTTTTTGATAAATCGATTATAAATACGCGTCGTCGTCGTTGCCGGTCCGCGCAGTGCGTGTAATATACGGCCGCGCTCCAATAATAAAAACCGGCCGCGGCTGCTGCGTGCGGCTGCGGGAAGATAATGGCGCGCGCCCGAGCGGAGGACACTTGGGGAAATATAAATTGTGCGTATGGAGATTAGAGATGGAATCGAGGGTGATGCGTGCGTGCGTGGAAATTTGTGTATTATGAGCGTAGTAGGAGAGTTGCGATGTATAGAGAGAATTCTTTTGTAGGAATTATGGTCCAAGAATTTCGGAGAGGAGGAACTTCTGGACTTTGTGGTAAAAGTTTCCCTTAATTAAAATCAACATTGTTATTATTTATTGGAATGTTTGTAAGATGCTTATACGAGCATTCGTTGATTAAAAATGATTCTAACGTCAATCTTTTTATACATTTAAATGGTTGTATCTAACAGCAAATTGTAAATTATTATTATTACTTATATGGAATTTTTGAGATAATTAAAAAATTTACTTTTACTCTATAAATTAAAATTCACAACTTTTTCGTTATTTAAGTAAACTGAATTATGCATAAAGAAATGATATAAAAGCTCTGTTTATACAAAATACCTTAACTATAATGTTTACTGAGTATTTATTATAATGTAACTTTACTATTAAATCAACAAGTAGTGACAATTATTATAAAAATCTTAAGCATGAGTATTGCTTGAAAAATTAATATTTATCTTGTGTTGTCATTAATGAGTTATAAACTGACTTACCTAATCATCGTTATTAAGATTACGTACAGAAATAAGTCATTTAATTCTAAGGTCACAGCCGAGTTATAACTTTCTTGTATTTTTGTGGGAAACACGCGTAAAAAGAAAATTAAAAATTACGGTATTGTGATTAAAAAGAAAAATTTACATCAGATTATTTTATTGATACTGAATATAATAATAATTCATTCTCATTTTATAGACATGAAATATCTTATTGCTTATTGCTTATTTTTATTGACATTTATCGTCTCGTAAGAAGGAAAAACTGTAAAAATACATGTTCAACTATACAGATGATGTTATTTCATGCATAACTGTTCGACTAGTAACACTTTTTCAAACATTCCATAAATGACTCAAAAGCAAAAATAATTTAAACAATAATTACTAAATACTTTATAACCGGGTAAAAATGGTTCTTATTTAATAATGTATGAAAAATGTGTTATAATTATATAATCATGTAGGGGAAGCTGGGGCAAAATGGGGTGCAAGACAAATCGGGATACCGACTGTATATTATACCATACATGATTACATCACACAAAACTGATTGAAATCTATTCAATGTATGTTAGAAAGATAAAAAATACCCCTAATTATCTGATGTGCCTATGTAGTCCGTACAGAAGTAATGCCATAAAAACTGTCACTTCTTTAAGTGTTTACTTATAAAGAGTGCTACCACCCGCCAGAAAACAAATTTTGATTAGGGAAATGGTTTCTAGTCTCATAGGCCCCTTTTCTTTTAATCGGAACACTGCATCCCGTGTAAAAATAATAAGTTTGGGAAAAGTCTAGCAATAATCTGGCTCTGAAAGTCTGGCTACGGAGACGATCCTAGACTTTTGGCAAAAAATGCAAAACAAAAGCATAGCGTTCCATCATTTTTGCAGTAACCTAAATTTTTGTCTCGATGTTTGCAAATATTTTAATTTACTAGAAGATTGCAATATGTAAAAAAAAGGTTTCCACGGTTTAATCGGAAACTATTATGTTTTACAATTACGGTCGATATTAACAATAAGTATAGTGTACTAATTACTTGTATGTAAAAGTAAGTTTTCTTGACTTAATTCAACAAAAGTCTGGCATATAGTCTGGCTTACAGTCTGATATCGTCTCCGTAGCCAGACTGTTGCAAGACTTTGTGAGCCAGACTTTTTCCAGACTTGTTCCAGACTTATTTTTTTTACACGGGATATATTTAGACATGATAAATGACTCAAAAGTATATGAAAGTAGGCAGAAAGAGCATTAATTTAAGACTTGTAACGCTAAAAATATTAATATGTTCCAAAAATTATCAATGATTAAAGATAGTGACAAAAAATACATTAAAATTCAAGGCATTTTTAATCTTAGGGAATCTGTGAATTTTCATGTTTTTTTAACACTATCTTTGATCATTAATAACATTGGAACAAATTATTTTTTAACGTTACAGGTCTCAAATTAAAGGTCTTTTCGCCTACTTTCATATACTTTTGAGTCATTAATTAAGTCCATTAAATTTTCTTTTAATGTGAGCCACTGTAATATTACAATTTTTGATTAATTTAAAACATATTTGGACTATGTTCTAAAGTAAAAAGTAGAGTAGGTACCCTATTTTTCCCCGTAGTTTTGGCAAAATCCAAGAAATAACTTTTTAAAAATTTGTTTATATTAATTATGAAATACAAAAAAATAAAGCTTAGTGTGAGTTACCTCGTTTTGCCCTAGTTTCCCCGATTATCATTTATACGAGCATATAAGAAATATGGAATTGTATAAGCATTCTGATAACATATAATCGTAAATGATCACATTTGAGAGTAGAAGCCTGAAAGTTTGTCATCATACACGGTCACATACGTTCACACATAATCATAAATACTTATAGTGTCGCACTTCGTAAATAATAAATTTATTATACAATACCCTACATAAGCAAACGAGAAACCTATTCAACCAAGCACAATCGTCCCAATCATAATAAAGCGTGTCTCTCATTATCGCAAGCCCACAAATTAATCGCACGAATCGTCCACAAACCCAAACATCGTAAACACGCGACAAATACGACGACTCATCACGCTGCACAGCATCCACCTCGTGTCTTGCATCCGGCTTGAAATTGAAGAGCTCCGCGCGGCGCGAGCGTGAAAAACGATTCTCCGAAAGTCCTCAACTCGTTATCGCACGCGCGCGCGCGCGTGTCTCTCGAAAGTCTCTCTCTCTCTCTCTCTCTCTCTCTTTCTTTCTTTCGCTCCGAGTGGACGACCACACGACTGTCGACGTCGCGCTCGCGCCTCTTTTCAAAGTGGCACGAGCTGTCGCGTGCGCTCGCGTATATACATATACCACCACGACGACGTCGCGGAGCGAAGAGACGAGAAAAAAAAAAGGTTATTACGGATTTCACCTTTATGATATTTGGGCTATGTGGCCGGGCGCGCTGACGTTTGGCGAGGGATCGGCGCCAGCGTCGCGGAGGAAAAGAACGTAGAGCGACGGCGATCGTTGCGGTTTTTTTGAAAGTCGTTTCGAAAGTTCTCTGTGTATGTGTAAGAGTGATCGATAAGATGCGGGAATAATATGCTGAGTGTGTCTAATGCAGAGGTTGTGTATTATAGTGTCTGTAATGGAGTGATATCATTTATAATTGCAGGATTGAACATTTTATTACTGAAGTTTGGAGATTTCAGTGATTCAAACGTATCTGTGGGTGACATACAAAGAGAACTCAGTTAATAAATTATAAAATCCTTTAATTTCCTGTGCTACCACTTTTCTCTGTTATATAAGTTATTATTCAATAATTATAAATGGTGTTAAATAAGATCAAAAAGTGTTCAAGCAATACGTTTATTTGTAGCCATTTTTACTTTGAAACGTGTTATTTTAATATTTCTACACGTACTTACAAAGTGATTTTTTATTATATACTTACGCGTGTAAAATTACACGTTCAGATCATTTAATGCACGTAAACATGTTAAACAACACGTTTCTACGATTGTAAATTTAATGACAAGGAATTTAACACACTTACACTTGCAGTGTGATACAAAAAATCAAACCAGTACAAGAGATATATAATTTTATCAGTTTATATTCATCAGCATTAATTAAAGTATAGGTATATGCCTTCAAACATTATTTTCTTAAAAATTCGTAACTATTTGCCACTTGATAAAAGTTACATGATACATTGATGAATTATGGCATCAGCTATCAATGATTGTGAAAATAATGAATAAAAAATGTCTCGTTTTTTGGTTTTGAAACCTTACGGAACTAATAGTTTTTTTAATTATTTGTAATGGTGAAACATTCAAAATTAAGTGGGTAAGGTTATTTATAGGGAAAGTTTAATATTGATGAATTGTTACGTTGTACACGTAATATCGTTCTGTCATAGTACTACACAGAATTAGTTTATGAACTAAGGTATATGGAGTACAGAAAGATAATAAATACATGTATAAAAATGTAAATTTGCCTATGCATAAAACGATATTTATCTCTTTTAATGTTCGCGTGCAAAAATGCATTCATAAAGAGAATGTATGATAATCCATAAATTTATATGGAAATTTGTATTTATAGATATCAGATCACTCAAAAGTAAATATATATGCCAATATAAATTTACGAGGCAAGTCGCATAAATTAACTGCATGTTTTGCACATACATGTAACATTTCAGAACTATTATAATTTCTTATTAAAGCTTAAAGTCAAAGATAAACTTATACATTTTTGCACGCAATATTTAATCGGGAATTTGTCTATTATTATAACATTTATTCTTTCAAAGAATGAGTGAACCCGTTTAGTAAATCAATCAGAATACAGTTTATTATAATAAAACAATTATTATTTTACGTATAAGTGAATCATCTCGAAATTATAGATAACAGTAATTTATTAAATAAACGATTAATACGTAAAATAATATTCTACGCTGAATCGATATTATGAATTCTTGCCGACGCATCACTTGACCGATCGTTTTGGAATTCTCCTTTTCTCAACGACATTTGCTCTTTCCCTTATCAATTCTTTTTCGATATTTCCTACTTTCTAATTTTTGTTCTGATTCACATTATTTATGGTCAATTTTATCAACGCTGAATATTATTGAGTATCTCAGCAAACCGATAAGAATACATAAAATATAAGACAATTTTTCTAGAATATTTTATGCCAACTGGAGAAATTTATTAGAAACAGAAAAAGTGTTCGCTCGAAAGATCTAATAAATTATATGAAAATTAAAATGCCATTAATTTTTTGCCACAAAAACCATCTGTCACTACAATATTCAATCACATTAATTCTCGCGCTGAGAATAATCCGAATCATTGACATAATTAAGAATTAAGCCCGGCTAATCTGCCATTACTGCTACTTTATCGAGCTACGATAAATCATTAAATTAAGTACGAAATTTATCGCGAAAAGAGCGAGCCTCGCCGCGCGCAGCCCGGCCTAATCCTTTAAAATACTACTATTGCATTTTTAAGATAACGCCTTAAAACTGTAGCCAGCCGTGTCTCGCCAATTTTACGCGCGCACCGTTAACCATTATTAACTTTCTTCTCCCGCGAAAATCCGATACCCACGTCAGCGCGAGAATTCCCCGCTCCTGCGGATGAGAATTCGCGCGCGCGCGCAGCACAGCGGCGGCATTAATATTCAATCATATCGCACACGCATATAATATTCCTCCATGTATAATTAATTCGCAACTTTCTCCCACTACTCGGGCCGCGAGCGCGTTTCTCTCTATCGAACGGCTGCTGGTCGGTAGCGCACGTATGTATATTTCTCAATTTCCCCATGAGCGGCTATATACCTAATAGTAGCGCGTGTGTGTGTGTCTCTCTAACGGCCTTATAAATCGGCGAGCGAAAAAAGAAAAAATACGAACCCCAACTGTCGTCCATCATTCATCCGTCAATGACCGTGCAAACGCGTGTATATAGTGGTGTGCGTAATAGTGTGTCAATTGCGAGTGTGCAAACAAACTGCGATGTATGGACCGCGCTGGACTTTAGTGTAGAGTGAAATCAGTTCATGGTCGAGAATTTGTGTCTGCTGGTTAGTATTTCGGAATAGTTTTTAGAAGAAATTGTTATTGAATGATTATGCAGATGCGATTTTTAACATAAACATGGTTAAGAACTAAAGTAGAAGTGTACTTTGAAAACTTTGCAACCGCTTATAATCATTTCAATATTCATGACATATGAAACAGTATTTTGAGTAATTTAAACAGAGTACTAGATTAATTTTGTATTTAATAATTATTGTAAACACATGGATGGATAATATTAATGAATGCTTTGTATTCTACGTGAGTACCATGGTATTTCTAGTGCATACTTTGGTATTGAATAAGGCCTTCCGGAAACATATTTTGAGAAGGAATTGGTAGGTGTTTCTAGTATTTAGGAATTAAGACAAACTGATTAGAGCTTTTGACGCTCTCCTAATTTTTAAATAGAGACTTATCAAAAATATTCGTAATATTGGTAAAAAATTACACTTGTATTATTCGCCGTAAATTAATACCTGTTTATTGTATAACTTCGAAATACAAAATCAATGTCAAAGAAAATCATAAAAGATTTTATTTGAGAGGTCATACATGTTAAAAACATATCTTGATCCAAAGTTATTTGGCCAATATTAGTTCATTCTATTGAATACGCGCCTATTTAAAAACAAATAAATAATAAGCTAAATTTTTATATATTATTTTGAAGCTAATTTCTATCAGCCATAACTTTGGATCAAAATAAGCTCTTGACACGCTAGACGTCTCAAATTAAAGCGTTTTTATTTTCCTTCATTTTATATTTGAATGTTATTTATACAAGTATTGGAATTTTTGTAAGCCTAAGACGCTTTAACCATTAATGTATTAATTAGAACCTTTAATATTTACATTTGATCGAAGGTACCTATTATGTAGAAATACTAACTACAATGGTGCTTATAACCAACTTACGAGACTTGCTGTATAAGGTAAAAATGGAGATTTTATAGCAAAGTCAAATTGAAAGAATATTTTATACATATAAATTTATTTCATTTTCACTTCATATATAATTAAAAAGCCGCTGTCTATTAATCGATCCAATGAAATTATTTGTTCTAATACATTAATTTAAATTAGTTACCACAAATTTTTTCTCCTTCTTTGAGGAATAGTATAGATTACTGTTATATATTGCTTTTCTCATTAATTTATTTATATCACGGTGGTTAACGTAATATAGCGTTAAGAAGCTTTATAATTCAATTTGTAACGTTTTCATTCTGAAAACTAACTATGCATCTTAGAAAATAATACAAGTGGATAAATTACTGCGTCTATAATAATAATTTTAATTTCTTTTCTATTTACCGTTGAACACGAATGGGACACGAAAATTAAAATCACCCACATATTCATGCACCCTAATCGACAGCTCGTCTTTCAAGCTCCTGCACGCACATCGGCTTTGAGCCGTCGCGGGCAGCGTTTGCTCTTCACGGACCGATTTGCCAGAGCCCCCTCCTGCACGCGCATCATTTGCCCCCTTCGCGCTGGTGATTCACGAGCGAGAATCGAGTGCGCGCACACTGATATCATCCTTCTCCGCGCTTAGAAACATCATCGAGGAACACTATGACGCGTATCGCACAGCGTCGAATCGTGGCGTTTCGGCGAACTTTGAATCGAAACTGGCTTCGACGAGTCACACTCGAGAGCTTGTCGTTTCTTGCATGCTTGCGCGATTGCCGAAGATGAGTACCTACGTGAATAGATTGATTACGTACAGGTATGAGCAAGTGCGTAGGAATATATGTGGATGATGCTCGTAAGCTATATGTAACTGACTTGTAGGGTAGACCGGGGTTTATACGTGCTGATTCGAACATTGATATTTGCTTTTAACACTAAAATCGAATATATTAAACGAGTGAATAATGGTGATTACTTTCGAGTAATGATTCACTATTGCGGGATAGATAAAATCAATCACGACACTAGTTTATTGTCAGTTTATCACATAATAATTTATTTACAGCAGGCAACTTTTAGATTAGTATGAGATTTGTTCAGTTATTAGTAAGGATTGATGATTTTAATAATATTGTAGATTTTTCTCCAATCATAGAATTGTCAGGATACCTTAAAAACAATAAAAAGAATAAAAAATGTAAATAAACGCTATACTGTTTAAGCAATCGTACTGAAAAATATTACTTATTTCAATTCAACTGTTTTATTTATATTATATGGGTTGTTCAAAACTATAGTATACAAAGTCGTTTTTAAAATTTAGTAAACGTTCGTGATCATTTGCTAACTCATGAAACATCGCATATTTGATTGATTTATTTGTAATTATTTTTCATAACAAAATTACTTCAAAATTAATGTATTACTCTATTTGAATTACTCAAATTACTATTCGATTGATATTAAAGTTTGCAAACTTTTCAAAGCAGACTTATATTCAATTTTAGTTCTTAATGGTCTACGTATTTTAAGCTATTTTTACCATTCTTTATAATCTGGGATTGATATTACAATTACACAAAATACAGAATGAAATATTCTCTAAGTGTATATTTCAACATTTATAATAAAATTAGGGCTTACTTTAATCTAATTTTTAACATTAAGCATTAAAAATTTGATTAAAATTTTGCATTCAAAGAACCGTCACAATCGTTATGCATATTTCTCACAACTATATAAAATATAAAAAATACTGTTTACCTTGTTGATGAAATAAAAATTAAATAAAGAACGTATTTGAAATAGGTAAAAGAACTTGTTTAGTTGGTGAGCTTATAATAAAACAGCATTTTATAGTCATAAACACGTTTCTAACAAAGTTAATGAGAGATACTTATACTTTCTTGACAAGACTTGACTAGTCGATTCTATCATACTGATGAAAAGTAACGATTAAGTCGTCTGTTACAGCGAAGCAAACTTTATAATAATAATAATTTGTATTCGATATAATGTGCGGTGCGATGATAAGTACAAAGATTGATTAAGTTACCTGCATCGTACAAAATGTACGACAATGAAAGACTTGATACCTAGATCTTGTCTATCGTAAAATTGAATTTTGAAAAGTAGTAGATTGATTGATTGATTGATTGCTAGATGTATGAAAAGTTCTTGAAAGCTTTTAGAGAGGAGAAAACGTTTGATCGATGAGATCGCGCGAAGGTTAAATTTAATTTCGCTATTTAGAAATAAAGAAACACTAACTACATTCAGTAATACTTTTGAATTTTCTTCCTTGAGTGAGGTAAAAAGAGAAAGGAGGAAATGAAGGTAAGCTTTTCATCGTGCGCCAACTTGTTCTCTGTTTAATAGCAATTCAATTAATCGAAGCGCTGATCATCAATTGACTAAAGAAAGATGAATCGTATTGAGTTCTTTGGTCTGATATGATAATAATTTCATGTGGTTACTAAGAGCTTATTGAATATTATATTACTAGTGTTATAATATATCAAAGATCACGCAAATTTCATCGATCACATAACTGACCTAATTAAGTAATACATATGTATCTCAGTATTCTAAGTATCTTCCATACAATCTAGCTTTTGCATAAAAAGTCGTTCAACATAAAAGAGTACACACAAATTCAATTCATCTTTTGTTCCACAACTTCGTTAGCATTTATCAGAATTTAAAAATGCGATCTTCGCTGCTGATTTGATGGCCGTGTGCACGAGCTCTGCAGTTACACACGAGAACACGCGCGCGTCCTCAAATTTCAAGCGCATGACGAACCATTCATCAACACACACAATTGCGAGAAAAATCTTGATGCGCTCGCGCAAGAAGGGAAAAAACAAGAAGCGAGCGCTCGCGCGCGCAGCAAATCAAAAAGGTATTACTAATTGACAAGGAGGAGGCTAAAAGAAGCCCCTTGAGCCGCGAGATGCACTTTGCGATTAATGCGTCACACACGCACAATGCATCTCAATTTCTTTCAGCAGCATCGGCTGCTTTACACACAATCGAGTCCCACAGGGCGCTCGATTATTACGGTTTCATTCTCCTCTCTTTATATGCCTGCCCGCGAGCAAGCGCGCGCAGATACAACACGTGCCTCACGGCTTGCGATTGTCAAATTAAAAAGGCTATAACCCCCATTGTTTTCGCCGACTGTCTGCGTCGTGTATAAAGCAGAAAGTAAAGAAAAAGGAATTTTCTCAGAGACACTGGGTGAGCAAGCGTGCGCGCGCAGCTCTAAAAATGTTTATACTTTATTTACTTTCCATCCCGTTGCTATGCACCACGTGCATGGTGTCTTACATGCGCACTATCCATTCATCTGTGGATTTTTCATACAAATAAATTACACAAGTCAATTTACAGAGGTGAGCTTTTACTAAATTATATAAACTGGAAAAAAGGAAATTGACAAATGAGAGTGACAAAGAGCTAGTGAGTAATAGTTTGCAATTATACAAATTATAATGAAAATTCCAATGATATTTCAAAATATAGTTTGTCGTATTTGAAATCTTGCCGATGATGTATTGTTTGAAAAGCGTATAAACGCGAAAATGAATTTCTATCAATCGAGAAGTTGTAGTTTCAGATTGATAAATTCATTCATTACGCTGTACAAATCAATCGAACACATGGCAATAATAAGAATCATTTGTGTTATATCTTAGTAAAGCATTAATGAAACTCAAATTTGAATTTCACAGTATAGTGTATACCTTTACTAATTCGTGTATAGATACAAAAATATAAATCATCATTTCACTATTATCAAATGCATGCAGCTTCCGGAAACCGATCCTACATCATAATGCCGAACAAATTTCAATCACACAGCCAACAAAAAATTTTCGGTTCACAACGAAGACGTAATTGATTCATTTCTAGGTAGTTTAAAAAAAACACCCGATGCTTTAACACGCTTCGCTACGCCAACTTCTGTAGCAATTTCGCAGTCGTTAATTCGCGCGGCACGAGCTGCGATGTGTAAAAATAGCGAAATAACAGAAAAGTGCGCGCCTCTTTACCACGACAATTAGCGTCAATCGCGCCGCGATCCCATTCACTGCAGTCAACACTTGTCGCTTATTCGCATCTCGATATATGTCGCGGTACGGTGGCACGCGCGGAGAAGTTCGTCGTCGTAATCGTAAGAGAAGCAGAAAAAACTTGGCTGCTGAATTTGCAAAAAGAGGTGGAGAGGGAGATTTTCTATAAAACACTCTGATTACTATTTCTCGGAGATTTTTTGTTCATAGGCTGTTAGAGATAAGATAGTTTTTAGACGATTACTGACTTCGAGAAAGCATTTCTGCTCATTTTTCTCTTTTAATTTCCTTCGTTAGTAGGAGTATAAGCTCATTTGATGAATTTGAGAAAAGTGAGATTAAGAAAACACATAAAGATGTTAATAATCTTTTATATGCATCGATTAGTCTTATTTTTCTAATCAAAAGGGAACTCTTTTATCTTTTTTATTTAACTTCTCGAATTAATTATTCCTTTTGAAAGTCTTTATCATGAGAATGTATATATTAAACGTTAGATCAACCTTATAGCATCTTTCATTTGAACAAATATTTTTGTTATATTACAGTGAAGCACGATTAAAAATTAAGTAAATGTGTATGACTTTTTATGATGTCTTATCAATACTGATTAATCTAGTTTAAATAATAAAAAAATTAATTTTTCATTCAAAATTTAATTACGAATAATATGAATTTATTTTCATCCTTGAATTTAAACAAAAAATTGCACTATAAAGATGCATTATTAAGAATTTCATACAAAGAACATTATTAAAGCATTTTTTCTTCTCACCTTTGAGTATTCTGTCCTCATGAAAATTAAGTGAAAATTATAAAGCTTAGTAAACTTAACTGAAATGCTGCCCAATTTATAATCTACATGTTATATATAAATAAAACATTATTTTTCTGCATAATAAAAACTGCATACATGCTAAAGAAATAAGGAAAAATACAATAATATTCGTTTAACAAAAACATACGTATACAAGTGCTTTCATAATTTTACATCGGATATAGGTGAGGAAAGAATAACTATTTATTTATACAAACAGTCAATGAACCTTTTCATATTAAAATAAAGTTTTTAAATTCTTATTAGCTATATTCACTATACACGAATTGTACTACACTTATAATTACTATATACAGAGCCACAAAATACAATAACATTTTTAGCTTTAAATACTTTTTATCTGCATCATAAATATTTTTAACTCTATAGTATAAGAAAGAATGATGAGATTAAACAAAAACCGTACTACACAGTTTTTGCCTATTTTTGCTCCGAAACAAAATTCTAGAATTCCCCACAAGATATTTCATTATAATAATTATTGACTTTTTTACAGTTAATTTTGCAAATCTTTGAACTTAAAACTATTTTTGAATTAGAAAAAAATGTTTAAAAAAATAATATTTCTTAAAAATGATATTATATAAATTGTATGATAAATTGTTGTAGCACATAATGGATACTATGAAAATGATTTTAGGCATTCTATTTTCATTGTGAATGTCATAGAGTAATTTTAATTAATAAGTGGGCATTAATTTGAAACATTTATATAGCAAATTCAAATGATGAGAAACGGTTGTTTTCAAGCAACACATCTTTAATCACGCGATTTTACGTCATTTAAACGATAAAATGAATTATTAGATATAAACCTATTGTCTTTATGCCTTAAAAATACAATACTTCAAAGGAACATTTTTTTCATTGTTCAGAAAGTTATCGTTTGTAAGTCATTGGCCGATTCATCGACATTCGGTTTTTCTTATTCACAATTGGTATAATGAATATTGTTTCTTACTAAACAACGAAAAATAACTATCCAACATTTGATTTTAATCGATATTTTCACCGAACAATGCACTGTACAAAGATACGCTAAAAATACGAAACAAGTCACACCTGTATTTCAGTAAAATAACAAAAATTTCGATAAGCTTGTGAATCAACGAGAAATCTATAATTGATCAAAGCTATTATAGAAATATTGCTCAAGAAATTGTAACATTTAAACTGTCTAAAGCCTTTCAACTTCTATTGTAATAATTTTCTGATGCGCTGTTACACTCTTATCCTCTAAAACGTGCAAATTAATCCCAAAAATTCCCAGCGTCATCTCTTATCTTTGAGATACTAGTACTGCAAACAAATTCATCTCTCGCGCAGGAGTTCCCGCATGATCACCAGCTTCAAAAGCGCATAATAAGTTAGCGACAAATAACCGAATCAGGAATTGAATTGTTATTTTAAAAGGCTATCAGCAAAAGATTTCAGCAATTTTCAAGTTATACTTTTAGAACTGTTTTATATACATTCTGAAATCTTGTGTATATATTGCATACATTTACGACACTTATCAAAGATAAAGTAATTCATAAAACTTAATTTTATACGAATGTTTAACTACATACGATTGCAAACATGTAGATACTGTAATTTAATGTTTCATTAATCGTACTTTCCAACCGGACGCTACCGCGTCTCTACTTCTCTTAATAATTGAAATAATACAATACTTTTGTTTCGTCTCTTTTACTGCCCAGGTAAATTTTATTTTTCCGCATGATACATACTTGCCATCGGGCGTCACCGCACCGTCCGATTTAAAAATACATTTAATAACAGCATGTACTTATGATATTTATATTTCCCTTAACAATTGAAATAATGTAATTCATTCCCCGTTCACCCATCGCGAGTATAAATTTATTTTCTCCTGACTGATATCCTCTCCGCAAAAAACAAACAATCGCGCTATAACGTTCACTGTGCAACATCACTCACCCTTCGAGGCGGCCGTCGGTCTTCTCTCCCTCGATCTCTCCTCTCTCGTACACTTATCGGCGCTTCTTCTCCTCTGCGATACGTATATAACTCTCGTACCTCCTCTTTCGCACAGAACTCGAGGCACAAAACGGCTATAACGCACGCACGCACGCACGCACGCACGCACGTATGTGTATATATCCTCTCCACCTCCTTCTCTCAAAACACGTTAATGCAGCGCAGAAGAAAACCAACCAACAACAACAAAAATCGGTATATTACGCAGCACTGCAGGTAGAAGTAGTAGTGCACCGATGAAAATCAGGCGCGCGCCTGGCCGTCGGCATTATTATTATAATATTTTTCTTTTTTCATTCGCCACTCTCTATCTCTCTTTCCGCACTGATCGGAGTCGTTGCTGTTGCTGCTGCTGCGCGTTATGCGTATAATTGCGAGTGCCGCTTCTCTCTGTCTCTCTCTCTCTCTCTCTCTCTCTCACTTTACACCTGCGCGCGCGCCGAGGAGACGGTTTTAAAAAGTGCGCGGCGGCGGCGGCGGCGGCCGCATCGGAGGAGCCGCTGCAGGTAAACACGCGCGCACGATAAAACGGGGGGAAAGAACGTGTAAGCTCTCTTTCTCTCTCACTCCCGATCCTCGATCTCTGAGTACACGAGAATTATAAACAGCCAGTAGCAGCAGGTTGGCAGGTAAATGTTATATTACATCCACGCGCGCAGTACGGTGATTTTAGCGATTTCTTTTCGCGAAATCCTGTAGTATCACAGACCCTGACGGCGATACTTGGCGGGGCACTACCTCGTTAAACTGCGTGTGTGTGTCTTTGCGTTACGGTCTGTCACTACTTAGCGCGCGCGCGCGCTGCACTACTGTACTCGTCGTCGTCCTAGTATACTCGTGCGCGTTTTAAAGCGCGTCAGCTGCTCGCCGCGGCTGCACTGACTTCTCTGGCTCTGTTGTGACCAGTGTGTACTCTCTATGAGAGAGCGAGAGAAGCGCGCAGCACGAGCTCCGACGCAGTAGTACAAGCGAGCGAGCGAGAGAGAGAGAGAGAGATAGAGAGAGAGACGGATGATGTCGACGGTGGTGGTGCTGCTTGCTGGCGGGGAGAGGGAGTAAGAAACGCAACCGAGAGCGAGAGAGAGAGAGAGAGAGAGCGAGAAAGACGACGAGGAAAATGTGCGAGAGGGAGAGATAGAGAAAAATGATAGGGAAAAATGAGGGGGAGCAAGAGAGAGAGAGAGAGAGAGGGAGAGAAAGAGAGGGAGAGAGATCTGCTGTGCGAGAGGAGGAAGATGACGGAGACAAGGAGGAGGAAAAGGAGGTACGGAAGGAGGAGGAGGAGAACCCGTATAGTATCGCGGGCGCTCGAAAGTACGGAGCTGGAGCTCGAGCTGGAGCAGCCGCAAGGCATACAGTATGAGCCAGAGCGAGACGAAGAGAGCAAGAGAGAGAACGAGAAAGAGAGAGAGCGAGAGAGAGAGAGAGTAGGAGCGCAAGTGAAGTCGAGGGTGGGGTGGATCGGTGGTGGTAACTGCTAAGTAAGAGACGACGACGATCGCTCGCTTGATGGTGTGGTGGGGGGCAGCAGCGGCAGCAGCAGCAGAGCAAAAGTAAAGAGAGACACGCCGCCACTCTTGAGAGACAGAGCTGGAGACTCCGCAGCAGCATGCGCATATACGAGCGAATATAGAAGACAGAGAGGGAGAACTAATGAGAATGGCTAGTATGATGATCGTATGTGCGAGAGAGAGAGAGAGAGAGAGAGAGAGAGATGTAGGAGCTGTGCAAAGTGCAAAAGAGAAAGAGAAAGAGAGGGGAGTACATAACATGTGAATAGTATAATTACGGGAGAGAAAGAGAGAGAGGGAGAGAGAGAAAAGAAGTGTATGAGATAGAAAATTATTAAGATTAGTGTAAACATGAAGGGAGTGAGAGGGTGATGATAATAATAATAGAAAAAACGATATAAATACGATAGGGAGGTATAGAGAGTCCGCGACGTTTAGCGGATTTTATTGCCAGTAATCGTCGTCGGTGAGATTGGCGAAGTTGGTGCAAGGCGTTTTAAATAGAGCTGTAAATGTAAGAGTACATATTTTATTGACAAGCATGAGCAAAGTGGTTTTTTAGTAATATGATGGATTATTTCAATTTTTAAGACTTGTGAGAATGTTCTCCAAGATGAAAAACATTGATTCCTTTGTGAAAAATATTGTGTACAAAGGATTAGCTAAAAGATTAATTTAATATTAATAAAATATGTTTATTATTTATTTATGTTAATTATTCATAGACGTTTTAGATTTTTAGTTATTCCGTTTATTATAAATTTTTGTTATAATTTTTGCAAACTTCGATGAACCAAAAGAAATATTTAGTTCACTCAAGCCTTACGAGTAACGTTTAAAATAAAATCTTAAATCTGGATTTCGCATACATTTTTGTAGTTAGTTTAAACAAAATTAAATATTTTATAATAAAGTGTTTTAATAAAAACTTATTACTTACGTAATATATTTTTCCCATTTTGAATTTAATTTACTCGCTGGATTTATTATTCATTGCTAATTTAAAAGATTAATATAACGAGCTGGTATTTTGTTTTAATTAGGTATATCAAGTAATTTACATAATTATATGAAAAGGGACATTTTTCAAATTTTATCTGTATCTGAATAATTTGACTAAAAATATCATTTTTTTAAAGAGAAATAATATGAATTGACATTCTTTTATTTTAACTTATTACTCTAAATAAATGGTTAATGAATAAGTTATTTAGCACAGTAACAAATATGATATTTTCTCGAGATCGGTGTTGAATTTCGAGTTTATTTATGATAATATTTCGGCAATTTTTGTCCCTTTCCAAGTGTCTATAACTAATCGTTTGTATCGTACATATTAGTCTACATTGTCAACTGTCCATACACGAACTCTTTGAAGATTTACTTTTTTGTTGGTATTGTCCATATTTTTAGTAAAAACTCTCAAAAACATCCCAAAGACCTTAGTTTTCGAGATAAGGATTTCGAACATGCATTATTTTACAAGGAGAATGTCAGACCTTCGGGAAACGAATTTTGCTGAAACTTTGAAAATAGTATTTTAATACCTCAAAATAATGTAATATATATCATAGAAGCTGAGATACGCTAAAAACGTTAGCATTATTCGTATGTCTAATGTTAGAAATGTAATATATATAGAGATATACTAATGATGTTAATAAAATATGCTGTATCGACTGTACGAAGATAAAACTATGGGCACTGGGATTCATTTCGAGGTACCAAAGAGTTTCATCAAAAACCATGACCCAGAGGTCTGATACTCTCTTTGTTAGTGCAAAATAGTACCATCAGATCATAACTTTGCAAGTTATAATGATACAGAGAAAGTATCCAATAATATTAATTTTTACCAAAGATATAATCGATCGAAAGTAACGACAAAAAAGCATTAGAAGTTGATGCCTTTCAATTTTATTGAATTCATTTATTTTTTATATATTTTTGTCATCATTTTTGATAGTTCACTTATCTTTAAAATAAATTTATATTTTCATACAAAACACAACTGAAATTAACGCTTTTTATCTATTTCTATTTATCTATTGAATCATATCTGCAGAATAATAACTTGCAATATTTCTGATTAATAGTAAAGGACAGATCTACTTTTTACTATAACAACTCATATTCTGAGTAAAACAGCTCATATATATCAAAAGCGGAACCTTCATTTATGCTTCACATTTTTAATTTGTATTTATCAAATGTAAATGGTGCTCATTTAACCATTACCACCTATTTACACTCTAAGAAACGCACCGCCAAAAGCTCAGCATTCGCTCAAAAAGAAAAGAATAACCGCATGCGACAGGTAGACAGTTAGACACGTAGCGCTGCTTTATAACCCTCTATAACGCACTCTCAGCACTCCGCACTTGCGCGTGTGCAGGAGATGTAAGTTGCGTATAAGTCTATAAACATCGCTGCAGCTCGGCACCGCGTTTGCGGCTGTGCACACATTCGCTCTCTGCACTCGCGCAAGACGCTCTGGGCTACGTCTTCTCTTTGCCTCTCATTAGGGTCCATTCAAAGTGAGATTCCAAAAGGGAGGGGACTGATTGGGCCGAGACCTAACCTGACCCGACTGGGCCCAACCAGATCCCACCAGACCCAAGCAATCCTTGCCGTACCTCATTTGACATGATATGCTTTTTTGGCGTTAATAGGCTGTTAAATGTAACTCTCAATGTTATAAAAATTTATCGACGAAGTCGCCGTTTTAAGATTACCCCTCCCCTCAATTTTATCTTATTTACATTATTTTATTGTAATACAATAACCCAACAATAAAACTTGAGTTATTGAGTTAATGGGTTATTGAAATTTCTGCTCTTTGGTTACTGATTATTGGGGTATTGGACTATCGGGTATAAACTTAGCGATATTGTACGAAATAAAAATAATATCGGAAAAGAAAATCCGGATTTTATTAATTAATAATACATTTATAAATAATACTATAGTAAATTATACTATAGGTTTCTTTAATCTAGTTACCTTTGAGTAACAATAAGCCTGTCTTTTACTGATATTGGCTGTGTATGTGTATGTGTGTGTGTACGTGTGCGTGTGCGCGTGCGTGTGTGTGTGTACGTGTGCGTGTGCGTGTGCGTGTGTGTGTGTAATTAACACAAATCTTGAGTACGCTGAGTTTTCGCTTTTAAGTAAAATGTAATTAAATATCAAGTATTAGGCATATCATTATAAAAACTATTTATTTCCACTTTCTTTTTATCGCAATTCTCCTATAATATCTAACATAAAATCAAGTCTTAATGAAGCTACTAAAATAAATAAGTGGTAGTTTTGGAGCATTATTAGGATCTACGGACTATCGAGTCCAGTTAAGTCTACAGTCCGGTCTGATTAATTTTAGTGCCAACCCATCTCTGGTATCTCAGTATGAATGGACCCTTACTTCTCCTCCACATCATTTGTGGCGGCGGCAATTCGCGCGCGTGTACACGAGAGATGTTTTACAGCCGCTACATATACGAAGCGAGAGAACGAGGCTTGATTTGTGACGGGGCGGCTTCTTTTTTAATACACGATTAAAAGCGGGGGCCAGCCAAGGGTGAGGTTTTACGAAGCCATGCCGACACAGATTGATTTTTCTCTCTTACGCGCATACTTTTTGCGCTCATCGTTCTTCCGAGGGAGAGCAGACTTTTTGCACAGTGATGCTGTAGTTTTTAGACCGATGCGTGTTCGGGGGATTTTGAAAGATTGTCTTATTTTTTATCGAGGTAGGGGGGGTATGTGCGCATATCATGGGAAATCGTTATTTATACGGCAGCGATGGCGTATATATCAGAGATGTTACGATGCTATATATATATATATATATATATATATATATATATATATATATATATTCGTTATGCAAAATTTATGAAGGGGTTTGGGGAATTTGGTATTTTGTGGCTGCGCATGGATCGAGGATGCTGTCCATATACTTTCCGTTCTAGCGATAAGCCGAAGGTGTTATCGAAAAAGTATTCGAATGGCAGGTATATATATTTTATTTCTTGACCGTCATAGGCATGATTTTTATTTCTTATTAAATTCAGAAATTCAATGCAAGAAATACTAAATTGAAAAAGACGGTGACTTTTATTTCATAAAACTTAATATAATATAAATCTAGGATTATACAACTAACTCAATCCAACGAATAATCTTTAATAATTTTTAAATATTAAGAAAGTATGCGTTCTCCGTGATGTTATATTTAATTCAATTGTTGGTGAGCGTGTTGTCAAAAATATCCAATATTCGTTTTTATTTATTGTTAATGTTTTATTAAGACAGTTTTTCCGATTCTAAGATTTTATCCTTGTAAGGTACGGTAAAATATACGTCCATAACGTCGACACAACAATTAAAGATTTTAACTTGTAAAGCTTAACAACTTCTTATTTTTTACTTTAATCCTTTGACTGTAAATAACGAAAAAATCCACAAAAACGCGCCAATAACGCACCCGTCCGGTAATTAATTAAATTTTCAATAGATACATTTATATTTTTGTGGTCGCTAAACACGAATTTGAAGTCTGAATTTCAAAATGCAGTATGACTGGTCCAATATGGCGAATCAAATATCAGGCTTCTTTCTTCAAGAGCCTTTTTGGCACGCAAGTGTTTTTTTTTCTGTCTCATTTTCCTTAATTTTCCTAATAAATAAAAATTAAATTCTTATAGATAAATGTAAAAATTACCCTAATAGCAAGTAAAGATTCAATATTGAGACATCCTGCTGAATTATTTAATATTGCATCAACCAATTGCATTGCATGCACGTCAATAATGTTTTGTCTATATTATAAAGTAACTTGGTAAGAAATCGGTAAAATTTTTGATAACTAATTTTTTATCAAGTTCCTAATTAATTTAAGAAATTTTCTATATAATATATTAACAGAACACTATTACGACGCTTCTTATTACGAGAACTATGGCATTGTACTTTTTAACAAAATGGTCTAGTTTACTTGGAATAAAAAACCGAGATGAATAGCAAAATCACCATTTCTGGTGCACATACATAGTTATTTGTATTGGGAGCTTAAATTTGCAATGCAATACTAGCGGATTCTGTTGCAACGCCGTTACCCTAAGCGGGTCCTGGGCGTAGTCGTCCAGAGCGGACGGGTGGGTGCCTATCACCACTACACAGCGCGTCCTCAGGTTGCGGATAGAGGAACGACCCCTGAAAAAGAGGTTAGCTGCGAATAAAGCGAATAAGCAGTCGCGGACAGCCGATAGGCCCAGGCGTGGGTGTGATGAGCCCGCACTGGCGAACGCATTCATCTAGAAACACTACGCAAGCACCACAACAACTACAAACACTATACAAAATCTCCTATCTTACTTTCTTCTTCTACCTTACTCTGTAATCTATCTCTTTTACCACACATTTCAAACAAAAAATGGGCCAAAAATCCTGCTGTCGTGGAGGATGCGGGAGCGATGACAACTGCCCTGAGAGGGGATGTGTAGAATGATTCGCCACCTGGTCTTACATGGCAACGAAGCCAGCGAAGGCGCGCTGCCTTGCAGGGGGGCGTTAGGATATGAGAATGAAACCGAGTGTGTCTGACGACGAGTTGACTATGTCCTCGCCAAAGTCAGAAAGCTCTCATACTTAGTTCTAGGGAGGTATGAGGGTTATCACCCCTAGACGGATGGACTCACCTGCGATCGGAACAGGATTCAAAACGCGCGGGTTTAACTTACTATCATGGCTCAAAGAAAACAAAACCAAACCAAAACGAAAAGAAACTTAAGGGTGGGAACCTGGAATGTACGCAGTCTACACAGAGCAGGCGCGTTCCGGGAAATCATAAATGAAACTGAGAGGTACAATTTAGATTTGGTAGCAATACAAGAAACCCGATGGAAAGATAACGCGATGCTAGGATCCGGTAACTTCACCTTTTTATATGGGGGCGCGAGCGGGCATTCTCTAGGCACCGGATTTCTTGTTAACGAAAGCATCATACATTCCGTTAAAAGTTGCAATTTCGTGAATGACCGACTCTCGTATATCATCATCGAAGGAGCGTGGTATAATTACGTGGTTATTAACGTCCACTGTCCCACGGAGGACAAAGAGGAACAAGTCAAAAATCTTTATTATGAAACTTTAGAGCAATTAATCGACCAATTCGCGTCTTACGACACCAAAATAGTAGTGGGGGATTTCAATGCTAAAATAGGGAGAGAGGAAATGTTTAGGCCCACCATAGGCAAAGAAAGTCTGCACGAAACCAGCAATGATAACGGTATTATGGTCATAAATTTCGCAGCCGCAAAAGATCTTATAGTCAAGACCACGTGCTTCAAGCACAAGGATATACACAAGGCAACGTGGACATCGCCGGATGGAGCCACGCACAATCAAATCGATCATTTTCTTATTGATAAGAGGCGCCACACGAATGTACTCGACGTAAGGACCTATAGGGGGGCGGATTGCGACTCAGATCATTATCTAGTAGTGGCCAAATTAAGAGCCAGATTAGTAGCCGGTCAAAATAGTAAGCGAGCGAACAAAGTAGAAACCTTTGATATTGGAAAACTACGAAGCGGGATAGAGCGAATCAAGTACCAAGTAGAAGTTAGCAACCGATTTCAGGCGCTCGAGGAAACGGATGAACAGACGGGAGTAGATGACGATCCGAACAGGTTGTGGGGGGCTATCGAAAAAACTATAAAAGGGGCCGCGAACAAAGTACTGGGTAAGAAAAAAAGGCCGAAGAGCAAACCATGGTTTGACGAAGAGTGCGAATTCTGGTTTGAAAGGCGCAAGAAGGCTAAATTAGATAGTGTACACAATGAAAGCGGTAGGGCCGTAGAAGAATACCATGAAATAAGAAAGCAAGTACGTGTGATTTACAGAAACAAGAAGCGCGAGTATCAGAAAAATGAAATTAGAAAAATAGAAACTAATAGTAGGGAAAATAACCCGCGCGAGATGTACAAAGGAATAAACGCTATTAGGAAGGGTTTTCAGAGTAGATCGCAGTTAATGAAAGATAAGGACGGGAACCTCGTGACAAGCGAAAATGAACTATTGAAATTATGGAAAGATTATTTCGATAAGTTATTAAACGTGCATGAAAACTCCGAGGAAATGGGAGACGAAATCCACACTGCTGAACTCCATATGGACGAAACGACCTACAAAGAAGTAGAGGCCGCGATCAAAAAGCTAAAAAACAATAAGGCCGCAGGAAACGATTCTATACCAGCTGAACTACTTAAATACGGAGGCACCGCGCTTACATCTAAAATTTTTTATCTAGTATGTGCTATTTGGAGAAATGAAACAATACCAGAAAATTGGAAAGAATCCATCATCATACCGATCTTTAAAACGGGAGATAAAACAGACTGCAATAACTACCGGGGAATCTCACTTTTAGCTACCTGCTACAAAGTTCTGTCAAACGTAATACAGGCCAGACTCACACCATTCGCGGAAGATATAATAGGAGATTATCAGTGTGGATTCCGGCGCAACAGGTCAACGAGCGATCAAATGTTTACCATAAGACAATTATTAGAGAAAAAGTGGGAATATTGCGAAACTATACACCAGCTATTTGTGGACTTTAAGAAAGCGTACGACTCTGTCAAACGAAGCAAAATGTATGAAATCCTAGTGCTCCTTGGCGTACCAAAAAAACTCGTAAAATTAATTCAAATATGTCTGAACGGAAGCACTGGAAAGGTCCGAGTAGGCGGTAATGTATCCGAATCGTTCATGATACGCGACGGTTTGAAGCAAGGTGACGGGCTTTCAACGGTACTCTTTAACCTGACGCTAGAGCATGTTGTTAGAAAAATGCAGGCTAGCGAGCTAGGCGCAACACTCAACGGAACAACGCAAATTTTAGGCTATGCGGATGACTTGGATATAGTGGGAGATAATGGTGAAACGGTGGCGAGAAATGCGGAAATCCTTATAAATGCGGCTAAAAACACGGGGTTAGAAGTGAGCGAATCGAAAACGAAATATATGATCATGGAGAAACTGGGCATTCGCGAAGCAGAGGGGGATCTCAGAGTCGGAAATTTCACTTTTGAAAAGGTTAGCGAATTCAGATATTTAGGTACAACTATAAATGATCGAAACGAAATTAAAGCCGAGATTAATAAGAGACTTCATTCGGGTAATGCCTGCTTCTACGCTGTGAACAGATTACTTAAGTCAAAGCTACTGTCGAAAAATGTCAAAATAAGGATATATAGGACTATAATAATGCCGGTAATCTTGTATGGGTGCGAAACCTGGGCGCTCACTAAAGCGGAAGAAAATCGTTTTAGGGTATTTGAAAATAAGGTTCTGCGGAAAATATACGGGCCAAAGAAAGATGAGGAAACTGGGGAGTGGAGGAAACTGCACAATGACGAGCTACATAATTTGTACGCGTCACCAAATATTAACAGAATAATAAAATCACGGAGACTAAGATGGGCAGGGCACGTGGCAAGAATGGGCGATGATCGTACAGCAGCGCGCATAATGAAAGGAAAACCGAAAGCAACGCGACCTCTTGGTAGACCTAGACGCAGATGGGAGGATAACGTAAAATCAGACGTAACTGAAATTGGGCGGGAAGGCGCGAAATGGATGGGGTTGGCACAAAATAGGGAAACGTGGAAGGCTTGCGTAGATGAGGCGATGAACTTTCGAGTTCGAAATGCCATTTAAAAAAAAAAAAAAAAAAATACTAGCGGATTCTGAATGAACTAATACATATGGCCGCCGTGGGATCTTCTCTATAAGATTTACACGGGAAAAATTATTAGTACTTGAAATACAGGTTTAATAATGTACCAACAAAATTTGTTGCTACCACCCGTCATACTATACCTTCATATAGTATATACAATGACGTTAATAGTTCTTTTGCCAGGTATAAAACTTGTAAATCAATTTATAAATATACTCTACATGTAAATCTTATGAGAAACAGCCCCCGCGGTGGCCACGTGTTCGCTGTTTTCTAATGGGGAATAACAGCGCCCCTCTAGGCGTGGTGGTAGTTTTCTTTACCAATAATATGGGTAAAGATCTCGTACATGACGTTTTGTCACAGAAAGTTAATTATATACACAACTTCGTGTATTTAAACTCTCAATCCCGGTATCAAACAATTCAAATAGATGCTTCACAATAATTTCACATAATATAACCGGCAATATTTATATAATTGATGACATATGTACTAACCGATATATTGGCGATGAACAATTTTTAATAGAATAATATTATATTACCAACGTATAATATTATAAATCAGACCTTAGATAAATTCGTTAAAGAAAGAAAGTATTATCAGCGAAAGAATGCTTTTGGCACTTCAATTTCGTAAAGCACCAAATTACATTCCCATAATTCTGTCAGCCGAAATTTAATTTAATCTTAAGCACCTACTGATAAAACTAATCTCCATTCAGGCTGGACTTTTTCGCGTTCGCCCAACGAAAAAGTGCCGCTGAACAGAAGTCAAGGAAAAAGCCAAGCCCGGCAATAAGAAAAACCCAATGCACACAGAACACTAAACCTCGAAAGAGCGAGCGCGGCTCGTTATAAACGACCGCACCCTGGGCGGCTCTTACTCCGCACGCATGCCTATATACACGATCACCAGCAGCAGCAGCAGTCATCAAGCACAGTATACACACAGGGAGAATGGTAGCGGTCGCTAATCTCGGAGATCGCTCTTTTCCTTTTCGACAGAGACATCAAGTCCCCGCGCATAAGCATAACCCGCCACACACTCTGCTCCTCTTTAGAAGAGCGAGGCTTCACCGAAAAAGAAAAAGGGAAGAGGGACCGTGAGCGCGCAGGAGATAAAGGCGAGGCCCGCGCTTCTAATTGGGGCCTAATTTATTCTCCCGTTCTGCCCTCCCGCGCGACTCACCACACTGTGTGTGTGTGTGTGTGTGTGTGTGTGTGTGTGTGTGTGTGTGTGTGTGTGTGTGTGTGTGTGTTTGTGTGCGTGGGGTCAGTAGTAAATCGCGTGCGCGGTGGGCAGCCCCGAAGGCCGGCTCTCACTTCTTCCGAATTCCTGGCGTATACGCCCTCGAGAGAGAAGAGAGAGAGATGGTTGTATATATAGTTGTGAGACCGTCTGGCGTCTCGAGGTCTCGCGAGCCGCTGATGATGCAGCGACGTGGAGAGAACGCGTGTGGGGTATAATGGAGTTATGGACTGTAGATTGAGAGAAGGAGGGATGGGGTGAAGATAAAAACGTGGGTAAAACGGTCACGGTGGAGAGGCCGGAGAGAGTCGCAAGCACGACTGCACGATTTAATAATGTGTGAATGCGTTCAGGTGGTTCTTACTGCGCGAATTGTAATTCAAAGTAAAAACTATTAGACTTTTTTGAAATATGTAATTCTTTCGCAAAAATAGTATCAGGAATATTAATTTATCATACAAAAAAATCGCTGCCAACAAATTTGGCACTCGAGTTTTTCCAAGAGGTATCAGTTATAGGATAGTAATTTTAATTAATGATACTGAATATTATACTTAATTTTCTCTATTACACTGTATATCATATTTTTTAGGGTCTCTAATTAGGGCCTAAGTTATTCTCCCGCAAGATCCGCTACATACTATTTTATATCGACGCCTGATACGAAAGTAATCCGTTAAATTTTGCAATGAAGAGAAGTCTATGAAGCTATCCTTCTTAAACGTGTTATATTATTAGGAGTATTTATGAGAGTAAAAATAAATTTAAGGTCTATTTTATGCATCTGGCTGGAGCAAAAAACTTTTTGGCAAACCTTTAAACCACTATACTCTTCATCGCAAACCTTCAAACTGTGAAACTCTGTGTCGCAAACGCTGAGATTCTCTTCGCCTTAAATGCCGAACTGCGATTACTTCGCCTTAAACTTAGAAACGCGTATTGGACATCGATATATGGTTACTACAAAACTATATGACTAATGCAATATAACATGTTAAATTTAAATTAAATATACAAAATTATTTAAGTTATCGTTGTGCAAAACTTATGTATTCTTTTATCAATTTGTTCTTTCCGGATGAAGCACTGAATCTTATGACTTAAAAATTTAATGTAGCGCTTTTTTCCCGACTCGGCGGGGAAAAAGTACGTACTTTGTGGCTGGGTGTATTAAAAAGTTTTTTTTTTTTTTTTTTTTTTTATTTAACGTCGCCATGTTTGTGCTCCCATGTGGTGCTAATCGACGACGGGGGTCTGCGGTGTGTTTGTAAACAAAGCACATGTAATTTTTACAGAGGTGCTTGTATCAATCGGCAGAGACTAGGATTCGAACCCGGGTCACCGGCGTGGGAATCCGACACTCTACCGACTGAGCCGCCGCAGGCCCCCGTATTAAAAAGTAAAATTTTACTTTTTCCCAACAAATACGTTTTACAGTTTTTCTGGTATTCTCTCGCTTCTGTGTATCAATCCCATTTTTCAAGTCAATAAAGTGGTCACATTTAAGTCGGGAATAAAGTTCTATACCGGGTTTCCACGAGCTCTCCCCGCAGAGAAGGCGGTGGCTCCCTAATACATTATCAAGTTATTATTTTAGCAATTAATAAAATAATTACTTTAGATATAACTCAACATTTATTTGAGATAAGCTATTGCTTTAATAATTTCTAAAGTAATTACCATTTTTTCAAATTTATTCTTAAACAAGAATTTAGTAATTACTTTAGTAATTACTTTAGCCATTACGTTTTGTTTAAGTAGAAAAAGTATTAACTTTAGTAATTACTAAACTAATTCATGTAACACACGCATTTTACGCACCCGTCTTTCTGCATTGGCGCCCGCGATGCGTCGCGCTGCGTACACGAGTACTTATACCAAGACCTAAGGAGGTTCGCTCGATGCAATAGTCCTCAAAAGTTCATCGCGTGCCCATGTGTTTCTTCGGCTGACCGCACAGCATGATGCGCGCAGAAATTTTCCGAACGCTTGTACTCCATAAGCCCGCCCCTTACGCACACTCTCATATCTGTGCGACTCATCTGTACACAGGCACATTAGTCTGTGTCTGTGCGCAGTCGTGCCCCTTCCCCTTTTCACGTTTCTATTTCTACCAAAAATATCATCAAACAGTACACTTTACATTGTTATAATTCCAAAACTGTTCGTGTTTTTTATGTTATTCCTATAAATATTCTGCGTCGTATATTTGTTTTTAAAAACATTTATAAATTATTTTCGCTGCTATAAATTAAAACCTCCATAAAAAGTTACAACTTCGAAACTTAATATCTCTATTTCTGTTGGTGGGAGCCACTTTAAATCTCACACAGCAGTGGTTAATATAATTGCTAACACGTGGTCAAGTTTTTAAGAAAATTTGTAATAAGGCGAGTTTTTAGCGAACCTATACTTAAGTGTTAGTACGCGGCGATACCGCTATGATGCGCCAGTCGGGCCGTGAGTAGGGCCCTGAGCTTTGGGTCAAGCGATCGGCTGTGTCTTATGATATGCACGCTTCGTCTTTCAATTATTTTGTATTCTGACAATCAGTTCACATTTGTCGTATAATTTTAAATACGACTATTCATATCTGCGATCTGCAGCTGATTATGATAAAAAAAAGCTTCAAAACCGATACTGCATCTTATATTATTCTTTTCTTACTAGAGAAATTGATTTACGTAATTGATTTTTAACGAAATGAAGAAAATTATATTTACAGTGAAAATAGTGATACTTAACCCATACTACGAAAATGATTGAAAGAAGCAGTGTGGAGATCTTAAAACAAAGATGAGCGCTCGAACGAGCCCGACCGGCGCATTATGCCGAATGACCACCGCGCAATAAAATTTAATCTTCTACGGTTTTGAGCTTTTTCGGCACAAAATGAAAAGGAAAATTTTCAAAATATCGAACAAAATTTATATTTCTTTTTTAATGCGCTTTTTGATTTGTCGTGAAAAACTATGTTAAAAAGTTTTGTTATTCACCCTCCGGTTCTTTAACTATCAATAGGCTGAAATTTAACCGGAGCAACACGAGAATAAAGTCGCCTATTCCCTTTTCGCATAATGTACTATTATATGATATAAGGTTTTGTACCATTATGACATAAGGGGAAGCTTTGTTGTAGTAAAGAAAAATTTTGTTAAAAAATCGATTATTTATTTTGTGAACACAGTTCAGGAGAGCAATTTGAAGTAAAGATTTCTTATGCATTTCGATATAAAAATATCTGTTCTTTGTTGAAGAACGTACTAAAAATGTTGGTGTTCTCTTTGTGAGATCAGAAAGAATTCTTGACATAAAAGAATTTTATATATGGGCAAATCTACAAAACGATTAACTTTGGGTGTTAGGATTTTTGCGTCTTCTAAGAGCTCTAATTTCGCTTCCTTATGAGGCACATGATTGAACAAGAGCACAAATTTGTTGCCTTGATTTCAATAAATGAGTCCTGATATTTCAAGGAGTAAGGGTAAATTGAATGTCGCAGTAAATATTTCTTTAAGACTCACAAATTAAGTAATTTTTCCAAAAGTACCAGTTTTTGGTAGTCTTATAGAAAATATTAACTGCATCGTTTTATGGTCCCTTATTAAACGATCAGGACTCACATCTTTGCTTCAAAAGAAAAAATTTAAGCGTTGGCTCAGTCACGTGCCTCATCAGGAAATAAAATTTCAACTCTTAGGAGTTAAAAGCTTTATGGATTTGCCCACAATTAAAATTATTTCATGACAAGCATTCTTTCTGATGTCACAAAGAAAACATTAACATTTTTATTACGTTTTCCAAAAAAGAATATTGAAATTGTAATCAAATTATCGTTTTCAAAACTAATGTATTAGTTTAGCAATTTTTTTTTTGTGAAAGCACTAAATCTTATGAATTGAACTTTACAGTTCAATATTCAGTAAAAATTTAATTTAATTAAATCACATAGTTTTCTAGTTATGGAGGTTTCGAAGATTAAAGAAATTCTTAAATATTCTTAAATACAGTATAAAAAATAAAAACGGCACATTTCACATTATTTTCGGTCTTAAAATGAAATATTTCATGAGTGCTATATTGTTCACTTTCCAAAAACAATATCATCATTAATGAATTCTCGAAAAACCAAAATTTAAACATTGGAACATTTGAGCACTGATGTACATATACACGCAGGCACACACACACGCACACACACATACGCACACACACGCGCACACACACACGCATAAACACGCATACACATGCACACACATACGCACGAGGACTCAAAAAAGGAAAACGGAAAACGGGAAAATCAAAGTTCATGCATCAAGAAAAGACACATTATTCATTATTTCAAACTTGTGCATTGTAATACATTTTGTATGACATACGGTTTTACATTTATTCAATATTTCAAACTTGTGCATTGTAATGCATATTATGTGACATAAGGTTTTTCAAAAAAGTTTTTAATTTACATTATTTCAATCCTTGTTTAATATGACCTGGCTACTAATTCATATATGAAAACCATAATTGATATAAAGCTTCCACTGAAGAAAAGAATAATCAGTTGTTTGACAAGTATATTTATAGAAACTGGTGAAACTTTCTCAACCTGATGTAATGTAGGTTTTTCCTTATTTGTGTAGTGATCGATCCATATATCAGAAACACCAGATTCTATTATTCGCTGCAAAATTTTATCAATTTTGACGGCATACGGCAATGCCTTTTCATAAGCAAATGATGCGAATTCGTGACGAAATGAAAATTCGGCTTTCTTCATTATCGGCATACCATGAATATCCAGATTTTGCTTTATTAAATATTTCGCTTTGTCAATTGGAATTATGCATATTGCATTACTAGTCTTTATTAATGTGTTTATGCAATCAATGTCCTGCTTAACTTTCTTACTATTTGAAAATAATTTTTTAATTTCTGCGTCCTCGTAGTCATTTATTGGCTGGCGTGTGTATATAGTCATTCCAGAATTAAGTAGATCTTCAACTGTATGAAATTGTTGTTCATCGAGTATTAGTTTAATGTCAGTTAATTTTGAGAATAAAGTAGTGGAGTATATCATTGACAAAATGACCAGAGTAAGAAAAATAATTTTTTCTGTTATTGAATTTCGTGATTGTGTAGTTGGAATACCCAAAAGAATTTTAAATATATAAGTATATTTCCAATGCTTTGACTTAAACTTGAACAGATACATTAGTACAACGAAGCTTAATAGGATTAAAGGAAAGCATAAAACATGTATCAAAATACCAGACGGGAAAGTAACTTTAGGTATTGGTGTAATAGGGACAATAATAGCCAGATTGGTATTAAAGATCATTCGTCCTATTATAATTTTCTTACCATACATGCGTGAATCGACATTAAATGCAACTGGAATCATATTTATTTGATTATTTTCTAATTTTGTAAAAATATTTTCTAATGCATTAAAATTGACGTATGGTTCAAGTACAAAATCATTCTTGAAATTTAATTTGTAAGAGAACGTTTCTACAAATTTAAAATCAGTTCCATTTACGTTTATTATTTCTTTTTTCTCATTTTCCTGAACTGATATAAAAGGTGGTAAATTGAAGGCTGGCATTTTTAACGGAAAATTACCTACATTGTCTAACTTATTCGGGAAAATATTAGTAGTACTGTTAAGATTACCCGTGTTGTAAGTTTTCGTAAATGGGTTATAATTGAAGAAGACAATATGATTTACGCTATTAATATTCAATATTGTAAAATCTAAATATTTCAGTGACCAAGCATAGTTCACAATTGCTTTCATCTTCAATCTCGACCAAATTTCGTCACTGTAAAATATCAATAAGCAATTAGGTCTGGTTGGTATGGGTGATATTCTAACGAAATTGTCTAAAATATTATATATTTCTTCCAAATCAATATCGTGTCCACTTTTGTGTTCTAAAATCAAATGTAGCGTAGATAGACCCGTGTTTTTAAAAACTGCCAATTCTAATGATCTATCATCTCTTCTCTTTTTTATATTAATCGTAGTACTTGGTATTCGACTTGTAAGACTCTTATATGGAAAAAGTTGCGGTTTATGCTTTATATTTCGTAAACTATTTGTAAAAATGATTACATGATCTAGTTTTAAATCGTGAATGATTTTATTTATTATAAAATCAGGTTTCACTGCATTACCTGCACACATGCTTATATTCTTTCCGTATATACTCAGTATTGAAATCCACCACGGAACTTTCATTTTCAATGCTTATTTTAATAGAATAACTTTTGAAAATGTTTTATCAATAGTATGCATTGTATACAATATCTCATGAAATCAGTAGTACACATTTCAAGGCAAAAAAGTAGACTAGTCGAATTTCGCATAATGTTTTTAAACTTTGTCGCGTAGCAGCTCACTTGTATATTATTCAGGAGGTGAATTTATATTTTTTAATTTTCATAAAAAATGGTAAATTTAGTAATAATGGTTTAAAAAGTCGATATAATCAATAAAGTATGACATGCATAGCTTTTTAAAGAACTACTTTCATAAATTCCCCTATGAATAACAGTTTTTAAGCTGAGTATTCTTTGATACCCTTAACTGAGTTTTAATATTGGACAAACCTAATAACTTACCGCATTTCAATTGAGGGTACAAATGAATAATCAACTAAAGTTTTATCCATATAGTTTTAGTGTATCAATTGAAAGTATAATAGTTACTAAAATTTAAGGGCAAAAGAGAAGAGTATTGAATCGAACCTACGGATCGTAATAATACAAATAAAAGTCATTTTCATGCTCAAAATAACAAAAATAATTCTGTTTTACATGAAAATGTATTCATTTTAGAAAATTAATAGAAAATCTTAACTAAAAATGACTCTTCTGAACCATCATATATTTTTGTACCTACCGCATGATTGCCGGAGTCAACAATAACAAAATTAACTTTTAAAAATCTCATTAAACGTGTATGTGGGAATTTAAGAAATAGTTTTGTTTAAAAAATTTATGAGCAATTTAATAAGAAATATGTCATTTTAAATCAAATAATCTTTACAAGCTTTTATATAATTTTTCGGGGGGTAAATAATAAGCGCTTCAATCTTCTTAATATGGCTCTCCTGAACTATGTTCACAAAATGAAAATCTATTTTTTTAGTAAAATTTCGTTTTACTATAACAAAGCTTCCTCTTTGAGTACAAAGTCCTAATAATAATATAGTATGTCAAAGAAGGGTGCTTAATGAAATGGAGACAAATTATTTTAACAAAATCGTGTCGTCAGAATCGTAAATATTATCAATCTAAAAAAATTAACTTAAATGGAAGAATTTTCTTTATTTGTAAATCATTTTTAATATTTCGGGGCTTATGCTTAAGAGGGATCCCTACCATTTCTCTTTACCAAAATTCGATTTTTCTTTATTTCCTTTTTCGATTCTCTAAACTTTTCTTAATACAGAAACTCATCGCATTTTTTATTTTCTTCAAATTTTCAGCTTGAAAATGACAGTTAAAGTACGATTATATATTAAGATGGTCCTACAGTAAAAAATGGTGAAAAACTCGATTTTTTATTTCATTTTCTGATACTTTGCATATTCTTAGAACAGAAAATGATTTTGTATTGACAATATTATGCGCATACGATTACAATGAATTAATCTGAAACTTTAAGGATATCTTATTCAATTTATTCGCGTTAAAATCATGAACTCCGATTTTTCAAAAAGAATTTATTAAGAAAGTGTTGTTCATGAATAGAGTTAAGAATGTGGTTTTTTAGGTTATTTTTAGAATGAAAATTCAATTTAATTTTATTTTTCTTTATAATTGTGATTTTAGAAATTTGGAGTTCACAGTTCTGTGTGGTACAGGTGTTAGATATTACATAATTTTTTTCAACCGCCATACTTACATTCCCATTGGTAAGGACAGTTTTGTAATTGTAATTGTTTATAAGTTTTAATATAAAAGCGTTTTTGTATATAAACAATCAGTCGTTGCTCCTTAAAGTTGAATTATTGTATACTTTTTTATCGGTTAACTTGTAGATAAATGTTTAAAGAAGAACATAAGCCCCGAAATATTAAAACTGATTGACAAATAAAGACAATTCTTTAATTTTCTCTATTTCGTTAAGAGCCCTTCTTTAACATACTATATTATTTATACTAGATAATCTTTACAAGATTTTATATAATTTTTTTTCTGATGGTACATAATAAGCGCTTTAACCTCCTTAAGTTAAGATGTCCTATGCATTTCAATGTAAAAGTATCTACTTTGTCATTTTGAACATGAAAATAATTTGTATTGGTTTTGATAACTTTAATTTAGGTTCCTTTAAATATTCTTTATTGAAGAACGTAGAAAAATGTTGGTGTTCTCTTTGTGAGATCAAAAAGGATTCTTGTTATGAAATAATGTTATATATAGGCGAGTCCCCTAAGGTTCCCCGAGCACCTATAGTGAAATTCACATAGGGTTTTTGTCTCAGTGAGTCAGTCCTTATTAGATACCTTCCCACCTCCCTTCCCTACCCTACAGTTTTGGACCCACAGCAATGTACATGCAGTAAAGAAAACTAATTTCTACTACACCTACTACATCACATTATAACGGTGGGATACTAAAGTTTTTTCTCTTTTTTCAAAAAATGAATACGTATTTGTAAAAATCTTTTCAGTGTAATGCTTCCATTAAGAAGTATTCTTATTAATATAATTTTTCTTATCGTTGGAAAGAGAGGAGTATGTAGCACCGCTTTGAGTTTGACCCATCTTGAATGAAGCGAAGGATGCAAATCAGCCATAGAAGAGCATCAAGCGTATTTATAGAGCACTTTTCTATTCCATTTGAGACTTCTTTTCAATCCATGTGAATACTGTCGAGATATAATTGCTTCATTTGATGTTGTGGGTCATACATGTAGCTTTGTACGCTCCGTTGTAATAACTGCAAGTGGTTACATTTTTCGGCTGCTCTGTAGACGGAATACCGAAATTAGTAATATCTAAAACTTCGAATTTGAAGCAGTCCAACCATTCTTTCCTGAAGTAGTAAATTACCAATATTCTACCGGTATCGTGTAAAACCTCTCGAAGTATATTTCCGATTTCTGTGTAGGCGTGGTACTTCAAGCTCCAGGGTATACTACGATGTTTGCGCTACAACCACAGATTTTGCTTTCTATATTTACTTAAGAAATTGCGCCATTCAAAGGGTACTTTTAAGAGGAGCACTCCAGCATCCGGCCTTTGATTTATATTTGCATCTCCATCACTACCACCACGTTTAGGTGGCTTAGAACAGTTTCTTCACATCTCCGCTCACGGGTTCCCACTAGACGAACGTCAACTCGCGCACGCTTCAAGGCCTTGTTTTGCTTCGAACAATAGATAACTATGAGCGGCATGTAGGTAAGAAAGTGCAGCTTATTCAGCATCGGTTCAGGATCCATCTGGTAGTAAGAGCTTTGAAAATTAGCGAACATGTCGTAGAGTACGGCATACTGATTAAGAGTTATGTGAAGGTTTAGATTTCTATATGGGTAATATTGTGAATTGAGAAACAGTTTTACGTTACTGGTGACGCAATGATTAAATAGATTAGCATTAGCTGCTCTTCTAGCCTTTCGATTCGTTTGGAAGCCAATAATAACTAAGCGCGGTTTCTCCAGTTGATTGGATGTCTTGACTGTCCATAAATTTCTCGATGTAGTTTGAAGCAGCGGATACGCCCATGTGTGAAAACTCATAGATATCAGTCTATCTTTTCCTATATAGTCTAGCAGTTGAATCTTCAACGAATGGCATCAATCACTCGATTCTATTCAACTCTATCTTAACATTTTCGAAAACGTTCTATGTGCTTGTGCCTTGCGTTTACTACAATTTTATAGTAGTCTTCGGCAAATCCAAGAATCATGCTCAGAGGTATGGAAACGTCGAAGTAATCTTCGTTGTTGGATATCTTCTGATTTTCTTCGACGTCGATCCAACCTGCATTTTCAATGATCAAGGTCTGACTAGGATTGAACAAGACCCATCCTTTCATGAGACTCCTCAATCCAACCTTCTTGCATTTATTGATCTCTATACGAGGGTAGTTCAATAAGTCTTTAGAATAAAGTATAAAAACAATTTTTTTTGGGTAAATTTTTTTTTATTTTTCAACATAATCTCCTTGGAGCTCTATACACTTGGTCAATCGCTTTTTAAGTTTTTTTAATCCTTCAGAAAAGTGCGTTTTCGGAAGTTCCTCAAAATAAGCACTTACAGAGGCAATGACGTCTTCGTTGTCCGTAAATCTCTGTCCACCGAGCCATTTTTTCAAGTTTGGAAATAAGAAAAAGTCACTGGGGGCTAAATCTGGTGAATACGGTGGGTGTTCGACCAATTCGAATTTTAGTTCTTCAATTTTAGCCATTGAAACGAAGCATGTGTGAACTCGGGCGTTGTCGTGATGAAAGGGAATTTTTTTTCTAGCCAAATGTGGTCGTTTTTTTTTAATTTCTTCTTTCAGCTGCTCTAATAATGATGCATAATACTCACCAGTAATTGTTTTACCCTTTTCCAAGTAGTCAATAAGTATAATTCCACGTGCATCCCAAAAAACTGTAGCCATAACCTTACCAGCTGACTTTGCGGTCTTTGCCTTCTTTGGAGCTGGTTCGCCTGTGGAAATCCACTGTTTGGATTGTTCCTTTGTCTCAGGAGTGTAGTGGTGTATCCATGTTTCATCCACAGTCACAAATCGACGAAAAAATTCCTCAGGATTCCGACTTATGCGCGCCAAAAGAGCCTCAAAGGCGACCACTCTATTGCGTTTATTCTCAGCTGAGAGCAAACGCGGCACCCATCTTGCCGATAGCTTTTTCATGCCTAATTTTTCATGTAGAATTGAAACAACTGCACCTATAGATATCCTTGTGGCCTCAGCTAACTCACGCACTTTTAATCTTCTATCCTTCAACACCATATCGTGGATTTTATTGATGATTTCGGGAGTAGTTGCTTCTACGGGCCTTCCTGAACGTGGTTCGTCACTTATTGATGTACGACCACGCTTAAATTCATTTACCCAGTTATAAACCGTTGCTAAGGCAGGGGCAGATGTGCCATGAACTGAGTCCAATTCATTTTTTATCTCATATGGAGTTAAACCCTTTAAATGAAAACGTTTAATTACCGCTCTGAACTCGTTTTTTTCCATTTTTCTTAACAAGCAATTTTTTTTTTCAATTGGTTATAAAAACACGTAAACTCAGAAGATGTGGACTGTGACTGCACCATATATCTAGTCGGGAGTGGTGCTGACTGAAAACAGATGATTTGGAGCGATTCGCGCGCCATCTGTTGGTCATTCTAAAGACTTATTGAACTACCCTCGTAGCATTCAGCTCGTATCATAGGAATCTCTTCGAACATGTGACAGATGGCGTTGTTCACCAAGTTGGTTCTTCCCTACTACAGTACCGTTGATTTTAGTCAGTTTACAGCATACATGCAATGAGCTACGTGTCAGTAACAGGCACAAGTCTTGATGTAGAATAGCTATACGAATCTCGTCGCTATTGTTGAATGATGCCTTGTACGGTTGATGCGCGTAGACTTCGCAGGGCGCGATGGACTTATCGTACGTAAAAGATGACTGTATGCTTAGAATTTTTTCCATTTTTCTAAGACCAAGAAAAGATTACACACGTGATTTTCCACCAACGACAACTTTTAATCCGAGACTTTTCAGAAGCTGAATGTTTTGACGCGTTTGCGCTTCAACTGTTCATTAGCGACTAACCATTCGTCGACATGATGTTCTGTTTATATAGCAACCCCTAGTGACTTTGTTGTTATACACGATACCCATGTTTTTCACGTTGAATGTTTGATGTGAAGTCAGACTGATATAACTTCTCCACAAAATTAACCAACTCTCCGTCTTGATCGACTATGCGTAGTTGTATGTGATCTATGCTCTTGACAACGAACGGTAAATAAATGACGTTTGATGGAACTTAGATGTTCTTATATCCTGGAGGAACGGCCGGAAATAACTCGTGTATTGTGTGTAGTCTCCGTCCATTTATATAGACACCCGACGTGATGCTGCACTCCACTCGCAAGGCGTTTACCTTGACAATGGTTACAGGTAAGTCGGAGCTATGAGTCAAGTTCGGGGCGAGCATGCATTGAGTAAAGCCAAGCAGCTGACTAATGGAATCTCGCGGACTAAAGTCATTTGGATGACAGCACTTGATTTCACTGCGAAGCATACTATTATTAAACTTGAGACTAATAGATATTCCTCTGGGAGCTAGTGTTTCTCGAATATAGTTCTCTATGTCTTTGATTTCGTAGCTACCTGTCGGCAAGACAAGTTCTTCTCCGCCAATGTATAGCTTGTTGGTACCTATGTCGATGTTTGGTAAGAAATTAAAGATGAGAAGCTCTACTAAACGGGAAATGTAATTCTTATTTGGTTGAAGTTCTTGGAGGAAAGTTACACGTTTCGAGAACTGATGACGTACTGGACAAACAAGATGACGTAAATCTCACCTTTCTCCAAGTCCCACAATCTCTTCTTTGGAAGGAATATGTTTTTCCCAATTCTGTTGAACATTTCGAAGTTTATTCGTGAACTGAGAAATAAGACGTTATTATGTTTCAATTGTTACAAGTCAATAAATGTTATACTTACATCATTGAATAGATTGTAGCGACTAAGTGTGCCCTACTCTCAAATCGAGCTTCTTATGTAGGACTCTTCCCACTTCGGTGGCTACCCCCTCTCCATCAACCACTTCTGTGATTGACTGTTCCTCATCTTCAGACTCGAACACCTGCTTCAGCTCTTCCATAAACTGTTCGTCGTCATACAATATTCACTTCAAGTCACATATTCAATGCAAGTCAATTGAAAATTCTCAAAGACATCTGCTAACAGTAGCACATCTGCCTTGTGATATAAATCAGAATACTCACCGAACGCTCTTATGTTGAATGTGTTTCACACATTTTTTGCGTGATCATAGTCTGCATCAGCGATGCCACCTTCGTACAATTTACTGAAGAAATCTTCTTTGGATGGCAGCTTACGGTTATTCAACTTGTCGAAAGAGCTCGCGTAGCAAACACGCTTCTGGCGATGTCGAGTTTATCTAAATACGATGCCAATTTTTCCATAGATGAGACCATGAACAAAACGCTGTGTCATAACAATGCTTTCTGTTAAATTATACGAATAAATAAAAAACAAAAAAATAGTAACATTAACAATTTAACTTAATCCAATTTCTCGTGATGTTCTTATGTGACACATTATCTATATTTAGAATTTTTAATTCATTAGGAAAACTGTTAAAAGTTACTATAGCCCTTTTATAACAATTTTTATTACCAACTTTCTTCTTATTATTCGGTAAAATTAAATTTTTTTCCCTTGTTACACTAGTTGATTTGGTACATTGCATTTTGAGATCTGAATAATGATACTTTAGAGCTACGAAAGTAAATATTTTTTCTATGTTTAAAGGATTATCTTGTATGATAAAATTTTGTTTATTAATGATATTTAAATTATTTTTATAGATTTTGAACTAAAACTCGATTATTCTTATAAACTCCTCCCCTTTATATTCCAAGCTAGTATTCTTTTTTTTTTTTTTTTTTTTTTTAACGTCGCCATGTTTGTGCTCCCATGTGGTGCTAATCGACGACGAGGGTCTGCGGTGTGTTTGTAAACAAAGCACATGTAATTATTACAGTGGTGCTTGTATCAATCGGCAGAGACTAGGATTCGAACCCGGGTCACCGGCGTGGGAATCCGACACTCTACCGACTGAGCCGCCGCAGGCCCCCAAGCTAGTATTCCATAGCTTATTAGATTATGGTGAAAAGCATAATAAATTATTCTTAATGTCTGTGTTGACATTGTTTTCACAATTTTGTAAAATATAAAAACAAGATACTTTGATTTATGTACAATGTACTGAATGTGTTTGTCCCATCTTAAATTAAAGTCAAAAACTATACCCAAATATTTATAGTATTAGACTCTTGTTATATTTTTATCATTAATTTTTACTTCTAATTTATTTGGTACACTATCACTATAATTGCCAAAAGTAATAAAAACAGTCTTGCCAACATTTAATGATAATTTATTTAAAGCTAACAACTTATTGATTATGTTTAAAGACTTGTTCATCTTATCTTAAGCTTTTATCCCATTATCACCAGTAGCAATTATATCAGTATCATCCGCATATGATAATATTTCTTCCAGGGGGATTTCCTTCAGGACATCATTCATATACAGAATGAAAAGCAGAGGACCTTTGGATGGTACTTTAAGGAACACCCGTATTTATTAACAAATTATCACTTTCATTCGGCTCGGCGGGGAAAAAGTACATACTTTATGGATGGATGTGTTAAAAATTCTATTGTAGATAATTCTCTCAAAAATTTTCGCTACATTAGAAATTAGAGAAATAGGTCTATAATTAGACATATTATGATTTTCTCCTGATTTATACAGTGGTACAACCTCCGCCCTTTTCAGAGCATCAGGCTAAATGGCTTTCTCAATACATGCATTAAAAATATTCGTCAGAGGTTCAACAATATGGTTGCACATCAGTTTCAAGATTTTAGCATGAATTTTGTCAACACCACCCTTTTTCAATTTTAAATTATTGATTATACCTGTTACTTCATTTACATTTGTTGAATTGAGAAATATAGAATTAGCATTCATTTCAGGTAGTTTAATCTCCTCATTTATGGGATTATCAATGTTTTCACTCAATTTTCGACCTATTTCATAGAAATATTTATTCCTATTTTTAGTTATTTCAATTTTGTCAGTAATCTTATTTTTATCTACTTTTATATAACTTATAACCTCCATAGATTTCGTTTTTTTACCTATTTTTGTATTTATAGTTTCCCATAAAATGTTTGGGTTATTAGAATTATTTTGGACTAGGTAGTTACCGACAATTTCGTATTTTTCATTATTCTCATTCATTTCTTTATTTTTTTCTATTATCTCAGTTGTCCATCAGTATTCTTTAGAAGATTGTGAACACCATACAACTAAAGTTTTTAACTTTTATAAAGAATGAAATTAGAATAATGTAAAATTCAACGTAGAAATCTGTATTCGGCTCTTACCTCCCCTTAAATATAATATTCACGTATGTGACATTGCTATTATCAGCGAACATTCACACTTGGATATCACGCAAACAATATGTACGCAAAAAGCATCAAGGAATACCTCTGAACTACCATCATCGGTGATCCTACACACCTTGACAACACGCATATCATATATATGAAAGAGCCTCGGAGATGACATTTGAGACACCATCATCGGCAACCAAACACATCTGGATATCACGCATATCATGTTTATTCAAAAAGCCCCGAAGAGGACCTCTGAGACACCCACATCCGCGATCATATATACTAAGACATCATGCATAACATATTTATCCAAACACTCTCGGAGAGGTACTCTGCGGTACCATCATCAGTGACCAAAAACACCTGGACATCAAGAAGGTATTATTTATTCAAAAAGCCTTTGAGTAAACCTAAGGAACTCCATTATCGACGACCCTACATCTCGCATATCATATTTATGTAAAAAGCCCTGAAGTAGATCTCTGAGACATCATCATCGGCGATCATACACACCCAGACATCATGCATATCGTATTTATGTAAAAGGCCTGGGAGAGGACCTATCAAACACCATAATTGGTGACCACAAAGAGAACATCAACATTTACATTACGCTTTTCTACAAAAAAATTGAAATTGTATTCAAATTATCGTTTTCAAAACTAATGTATTATTTTGGCAATATTGTCTTTATTTTGGAAGCACTAAATCTTATGAATTGAACTTTGCAGTAATATCGTTCTACGTGCAACTAATATTCAGTAAAAATATCACTTAATTAAATCAATAAAAATCTTGAAATTTTGCAGAATAACTCTAAAATAAAAACGATCCGACCTTATTCGCTGGCATTTTGAAGCCCCCCCCCCCCCCTACCCACCATGAGTACCGATGAGCTATATACATATACACACAGACACACATACCAATACACACACACACACACACACTCTCGAATATACATGCACGCGTACGCACGAAGACTCAAAAAGGGAAAACGGGAAAATCAAAGTTCATGTATCAAGAAAAGACATATTTATTCAATATTTCAAACTTGTGCATTGTAATACATTTCATGTGACATAAGGTTTTACAAAGAAGTTTTTAATTTACATTATTTCAATCCTTGTTTAACATGAGCCGGCTGCTAATTCACATATGAAAAAAATAATTGATATAAAGCTTCCACTAAAGAAAAGAATAATCAATAGTTTCATAAGTATATTTATAGTGACTGCTGAAACTTTCTCAACCTGATATAATGTGGGTTTTTCCCTATTTGTGTAGTGATCGACCCATAGATCGGAAATACCAGATTCTATTATTCGCTGCACAATTTTATCAATTTTTACGGCATACGGCGACACCTTTTCATAAGCAAATGATGCGAATTCATGACGAAATGAAAATTCGGCCAGCTTCATTATCGGCATACCATGAATATCCAGATTTCGCTTTATTAAATATTTCGCTTCGTCAATAGGAATTATGCAAATTGCATTACTGGTCTTTATTAATGTGTTTATACAATCAATGTTATCCTCAACTTTCTTAATGTTTGAAAATAATTTCTTAATTTCGGCGTCTTCATAGTCATTTATCGGCTCACGTGTGTACATAGTCATTCCAGAATTAAATATATCTTCAATTGTACGAAATTTTTGTTCATCAAATATTAGTTTAATGTCAGTTAATTTTGAGAATAAAGTAGTGGAGTATATCATTGACAAAATTACCAGAGTAAGAAAAATAATTTTTTCTTTTACTGAATTTCGTGATTGTGTAGTTGGAATACCCAAAAGAATTTGAAATATATAAGAATATTTCCAATGCTTTGACTTGAACTCGAACAGATAAGTCAGTACAACGAAGCTTAAAAGGATAAAAGGAAAGCATAAAATATGTATCAAAATACCAGGCGGGAAAGTAACTTTGGGTATTGGTGTAATAGGGACAATAATAACCAGTTTTGTGTTAAAGATCGCTCGTCCTATTGTAATCTTCTTACCATACATGTGTGAATCGATATTAAATGCCACTGGAATCATATTTATTTGATTATTGTCGAATTTTGTAAAAATATTTTCTAATAATGCATCAAAATTGAGGTATGGTTGAAGTAAAAAGACTTTTTTGAAATTTAATTTGTCCGAGAACGTTTCTACAAATTTAAAATCAGTCCCATGTACGTTTAATATTTTTTTTTTACCATTTTCCTGAACTGATAGAAAAGGTGTAAAATTGAAGACTGGCATTTTTAATGGAAAATTATTTACATTGTCTAACTTATTCGGGAAAATATTAGTGGTACTGTTAAAAATACCCGTGTTGTGTGTTTTCGTAAATGGGTTATAATTAAAGTAGACAATGTGATTTTCACTATTAATATTCAATATTGTAAAATCTAAATATTTTAATGACCAAGCATAGTTTACAATTTCATTCACCTTCAATCTCGACCAAATTTTGTCACTGTAAAATATCAATAAGCATTTAAGTCTGTATGGTAAGGGTGATATTGTAACGAAATGGTCTAAACTATTATATATTTCTTTCGAATCAATATCGTGTCCATTATTATGTTCTAAAATCAAATGTAGTGTAGATAGACCAGTGTATTTAAATACTGCCAATTCTAATGATAGATCATCTTTTCTATTTCTTATATTAATCGTAGTACACGGTATTCGACTTGTAAGACTCTGATATGGAAAAAGTTGCGGTTTATAATTTATATTTAGTAAACTGTTTGTAAAAATTATCACATGATCTGGTTTTATATCGCGAATGAGTTTATTTATTACATAATCAGGTTTCACTGCATTACCTGCACACATGATTATATTCTTTCCGTATATACTCAGTATTGAAATCCACCACGAAATTTTCATTTCCGATGCTTATTTTAATAGGATAACTTTTGAAAATGTTTTATCAATAGTATGCATTGTATACAATATCTCATAAAATCAGTAGTACACATTTCAAGGCAAAAAAGTAGACTAATCGAATTTCGCATAATGTTTTTAAAATTTGTCGCGTAGCAGCTCACTTGTAAGTTATTCAGGAGGTGATTTAGTATTTTTTAGTTTTACTCAAAAAATTGTAAATTTTGTAATAACGGTTTAGAAAATCAATATAATTCATAAGGCATGGCATGTATAGTTTTTCAATGAACTACTTTCATATATTTCCCTATGAAAAGCAACTCTCAAGCCGTGTATTCTGTAGCACCCTTAACAGAATTGTAATATTCGACAAGCCTAATAATTTGCAGCAATTCAGTTGAGGATATAAAATAAAATCAATTTTAGAGTTTTATCCATATAGGTTTAGTATATCAATTTAAAGTAATATAGTTTATAAAATTTAAGAGCACTAGTGAAGAGTATTGAATCGAACCTAAAAGTATAATAATGCATCAAAATTGAGATATAGTGCAAGTACAAAATCATTTTTGAAATTTAATTTGTACGAGAACGTTTCTACAAATTTAAAATCAATTCCATTTACGTTTATTATTTCTATTTTACCATTATCCTGAACTGATAGAAAAGGTGGAAATTTGAAGACTGGCATTTTTAAATACTAGTAATGGGTAGAAAAGGTATTTTTTTTTACTTTTACAAATAAAAGGTTTTTTATAATACCAATAAAAGTTATTATTATCCTTAAAATTACAAAGATAATTCTCTTTTACATGAAAATGAATAGAAAATCTTAACTTAAAATGGTTCTCCTGAATCAACATAGATGTGCGTCTATCTACCGCATGATTGTCGGAGTCAAAAATAACTAAATTGACTTTTATAAGTCTCATTTTACTCAGAAAATATGTAATTTCGACATGAATGTGAGAATTTAAATAATAGTTTTATTTAAAATATGAAGGAGTAATTTAATAAGAAATATGCTATTTATTAGGACTTTGTACTCAAAGAAGAAGCTTTGTTACAGTAAAAAAAGTTTTATTAAAAAAATATTATTTATTTTGTGAACATAAAGTTGTTCAGGATAGCCATTTTAAGTTAAAATTTCCTATGCATTGCCAATAAAAATATCTATTTTGTCATTTTGAACATGAAAATAACTTGTATTGGTGTTGATAACTTAAATTTACGTGCGTTTCAATATTCATTTTTAGTAAAAATGTTGGTGTTCTCTTTGTGAGATTAGAAAGGATTCTTGTCATTAAATATTTTTATATATATGCAAATCTACAAAACTGTTAAATCTGGGTGTTAGTTTCTCTGTGTCTTCTAGGAGCTCTAATTTCGTTCCGTTATGCAGTATGTGGCCGAGTCAAAACACAAATTTGTTGCCCAGATTCCAATAAATAACTTCTGATATTTCAATAAGGGTAAATCGAACGGCACAGTTGATATTTTTTTAAGACTCGCAAATTAAGTAGTTTTTACAAAAGTACTAGTTTTTGGCAGTCTTACAGAAAATATCAACTGCGCCGTTTGATGGCTTATTAAAGTATCAGGACTCACTTCTTTGCATCAAAAGAAATATTTTAAGCACTGATTCAGTCACGTGCCTCATCAGAAATTATAGCTCTTAGAAGACGTTAAGTGAACAACTAATACCCAAAGTTAAAAATTTTGAGAGAACAAAGAGAACATTAACATTTTTATTACGTTTATCAAGAATGAATATTGAAATTATATTCAAATTAAAGGGCCGGATGCATTACGGAGACTAGCACTTTCTTCGATGATTTTTATCTCAAATAATAATGCTCAGATAAAGTCGCAACAAATATAGTGTTGAAGAATACAGTTAGTTTAACAGCACAATATTTTTTGTTTCTTTATCCAAGCATTATTATTTGAGATAAAAATCATCAAAAGAAGTGCTAGTCCCCTTCATCCGGCCCTTCAATTATCGTTTTCAAAACTAATGTATTATTTTTGAAATTTTTTCTTTCTTGTTAAAGCACTAAATCTTATGAATTGAACTTTGCAGTAATATAGGTAGATGTAAGTGAAACTAATATTCAGTAAAGATTTAATTTAATTAAATCAAATTGTGTTCAGTTATGGAGGTTTCAATGACAGAAAAAATTCTTAATTTCACAGTATAAAAAATGAAATCCGTACATTTCACGTTATTTTCGGGTTTCAAATGAAATATTTGATAAGTATTTTATTATATAAAAAATTCGATTTCCTAAAACCATTGGTTCTTTAAAAATTCTCAAAATGCAAAATTTAAAAATCTCAAAATTTCGCAAGTTAGCTATGATACCAAAACTATCCGACCTTATTCGCTGAAATTTTGAAGTCCCGCTCCCCCCGCCCCCCTCCCCCTGTCCAACACATCAATGGCCCCTACGAAGACTAGCACGTTTAGAAATCTCCTCTGAAGACAAGCATATTTCGACATTACCCCAAGAAGACTAGCACATTTCGCAATTTACCCACGAAAACTAGCACTTTTCAAGATATTTCAACGAAGACTAGCGCATTTGAAAATTGACCGACTAGCACAGTTTTTTTTAATTACATATACGGAAATACCCGATAGAAAAATACTATAACTGCCACACGTGGCCCCCACCGGAGCTGCTCTAACTCTGGCGTGGCCCACGCATGATGGCCACCCGATGCCACGGCACGGTAGAATTTTGATTGACCGATTTCAAGTAAGGCTGCCATGAGATACCCGAGCGAGGCACTTAGAATACAAGCGCTAACGTGGCTACCATGGTATGCCCGGGCAATGGTCATGCGAGGCACTCTATTCTAAAACATAATCTATAATTGTATTGATTGATATGTACATAAATCTAATTAGAATACCAAATGCAATTTATATAATATATTAGCATTATACTAAGAAAACGGGCGCATCAATTGCTTTCAATATATTTAACAGAATAAATGTTGAGTAAAATATTGTGTAAATAGTCTACCATTCTAATTTTGTATTATTGTATTTTTACTTTATGATGATATTATGTTTTGTTTTAATTACTATAAGCTTTATCTTTAAACAATTCAACATATATTTACAATTAACAAATCTAAATTATTCATACAATTAACGTTGGCGTTTTTCAAGTACAATAAAAAAACAACTTTTCTAGTAATAGGTACGTCTATTAACATTATCACACATTATTTCACACAATTTATTATAAGTAAAAACACTTAAGTTTTTAGGTTAGAATGTCTTACTTATTTTATAAGAATCTTAAGTTAACAAAAATTCTATACAAAAGTGTAAAATAAAACGAGTTTATTGCAATATACCTAATATATATTAAGTCTACTGAATAACTATATAATATAATAAAATAACTCTTTAAACAGACAAATGTAACTGCAAGTTCGCTGTATATAGTAGTTATAGATATATTAAATAAAATAAGAAAAAAATGTCCTTACTAATAGTAAATTCACGCATATGAAATATTATGACAAATCCCATGTCATTGTAAATTACTGATAAATACGCATCTAAATGTTAAAAGAAGTGAGTTTTGAGATCTCCAGTCATGATATATTAACAATTTGCATTTCGTGCGGCTGCGACACATTGTCCACACATGGGCAACTGAGGTCCTAGGCATGGTTGTCACCATGTAGGTACGCCACACGAGGCCAATGTGAGGTGCCCGTTACACTCCCAGCATGGGCCACGCAAGGCACAACTGTCTTACCTCGCATGGGCCATGCTCGGCTACCGGGCGAGCCCCGGTTTCGTTCCTAATCGGATACTGCCTCTTTACCAGGTACCGGGTTGCAGGCCCGATCTCCGCCAAAGAAAAATCCGGAAAAACGATTTCTTAAATTGTCCCTGAAAAAATCGGACTGACGGGGTTTTGAACCCCTGCCCCTTGATCAGCCATTGTCTTAAGAGGTACGCGTTTACCACTTGAGCCATCGACCGTCTCTTTGGCGATTTTCTACCGCCAGCTCTTTTCAGGCTACTTTTATTTTTTCGGGTTGCTTGATTTGATCGGGTAAACTGATCATTTTTTGAGTACCAGCAGGGTTTAGTACCCGACCTGCATGCTATAAAAAGAGAATCGACCCGATTCGCTGAGAGTTTATCAGTACAACATTAAGAGAAGAAGATACAGTTTTTTGGTAAAAATCTGATGTTTTTTTATACCAATTCTCAATCTATTTTCTAAATAGTGAAAGAGGTTTCACAAGAAAATTTGACTTTTTTAAGAGGTTTTAATGTTTTTAAATATTGTTGTATTTATCGAAAATTCGATGTTTTTCAATATTTGCGTGACAAAAAAATTAAATAAGTGCGTCCTAAGCAAGGCACAAAAACGTCAGAAAACGTCAAACCCTTCGTTACTGGTGGATAAAAAACAATTTATCCCATGAAACAAAAAAGGAATCATAAATAATTACGAATAAACTTTTATTTAATCATCACTACTATTTTACTTTAAAGTCATTTTTCTCAATTCTTTATTTTAATAACTTCCGGTTGCGTTTTGCGTACCAGACTTTATTTTTATGTTTTAATTGTACGGTAATCTATATAAAATTATTTCATGACAAGAATTCTTCCCGATGTCACAAAGAGAACATCAACATTTTTATTGCGTTTTTCAAAAATGAATATTGAAATTGTATTCAAATTATCGTTTTCAAAACTAATGTATTAATTTGGCAATTTTTTCTTTTCTGTAGAAGCACTAAATCTTATGACGTGAACTTTGCAATAAAATGGTTGTACGTGAAACTAATATTCAGTAAAAATTTCATTTAATTAAATCACATAGTTTTCCAGTTATGGAGGTTTCAAAGACTGAAAAAATTATTAATTTCCCAGTATACGAAATGAAAATGGCACATTTCACATTATTTTCGGTTTTAAAATTAAATATTTCATGAGTACTTTATTGTATAGAAAATTTGTTTTCTAAAAACCATTTCTTCTTTGAACAGTTCTCGTAAAACCAAAATTTAAAAATCTTCAAATTTTGCAAAATAGCTATAAAATCAACGCCCAATACGAAAAGTAATCCGTTACATTTTGCAACGCAGAGTACGCAATTCAGCGTTTGCGGCGAAGACTAACGCGATTAAAAATTACCCAAATTAATCCAACTTCTCGAACGTATAGAAAAATGTGTGAAGCTTCTATCCCCTTAAACATCCCCCTTAAACATGTGATATTCTATCCCCCTTAAACATGTGATATTATCAGGAGTGTACCCAACGTTTATGAGGGTACAAATAAATTTAAGACCTATTTTACGCATCTGGCTGGAGTAAGAAACTTTTTGGCAAACCTTTGAACCACAATACTCTTCATTGCAAACGTTCGAACTGTGATACTCTGCGTTGCTAACGCTGACTTTTACCGCAAAATATTTAAGCACCGATGACCTTCCATACATGGAGACGCACTCATATGCGCACCAACACACACACAAGCACACACACGCACAAACACAAAAAGGAAAAACCAGGAAAATCAAAGTTCATGTATCAAGAAAAGACACATTTATTCAATATTTCAAACTTATGCATTGTAATAATAATTTCATGTGACATAAGATTTTACAAAGAAGTTTTCAATTTACATTATTTCAATCCTTGTTTAACATGAGCCGGCTGCTAATTCACACATGAAAACCAGAATTGATATAAAGCTTCCACTACAGAAAAGAATAATCAGTTGTTTGACAAGTATATTTATAGTAACTGGTGAAACTTTCTCAACCTGATGTAATATAGGTTTGTCTTTATTAGTGTGATGATCGATCCATAGATCGGAAATACCAGATTCTATTATTCGCTGCAAAATTTTATCAATTTTTTCGGCATACGGCAATGCCTTTTCATAAGCAAATGATGCGAATTCATGACGAAATGAAAATTCGGCTTGCTTCATTATCGGCATACCATGAATATCCAGATTTTTCTTTATTAAATATTTCGCTTTGTCAATTGGAATTATGCAAATTGCATTACTAGTCCTTATTAATGTGCTTATGCAATCAGTGTTCTTTATTTTCTTACTGTTTGAAAATAATTTCTTAATTTCTGTGTCTTCATAGTCATTTATCGGCTGACGTGTGTATATAGTCATTCCAGAATTAAAGAGATCTTCAATTGTATGAAATTGTTGTTCATCGAGTATTAGTTTAATGTCAGTTAATTTTGAGAATAAAGTAGTGGAGTATATCATTGACAAAATTACCAGAGTAAGAAAAATAATTTTTTCTGTTATTGAATTTCGTGATTGTGGAGTTGGAATACCCAAAAGAATTTTAAATATATAAGTATATTCCCAATGCTTTGACTTAAACTTCAACAGATACATCAGTACAACGAAACTTAAAAGGATTAAAGGAAAACATAAAACATGTATCCAAATACCAGGCGGGAAACTAACTTTAGATACTGGTGTAATAGGAACAATAATAGCCAGTTTGTTATTGTAGATTGTTCGTCCTATTGTAATTTGTTTACCATACATGCGTGAATCGATATTAAATGCAACTGGAATCATATTTATTTGATTATTTTCCAATTTTTTGAAAATATTTTCTATTGTACCAAAATTGAGGTATGGTTCAAATACAAAATCATTTTTGAAATTTAATTTTTCCGAGAACGTTTCTACAAACTTAAAATGATTTCCATTTACGTTTATTATTTCTTTTTTGTCATTTTCCTGTACTGATAGAAAAGGTGGAAAATTGAAGACTGCCATTTTTAGCGGATAATTACTTACATTGTCTAACTTATTCGGGAAAATATTAGTGGTACTATTAAAAATATCTGTGTTGTAAGTCTTCGTAAATGGGTTATAATTGAAGTAAACAATGTGATTTTCACTATTAATATTCAATATTGTAAAATCTAAATATTTCAATGACCAAGCATAGTTCACAATTTCTTTCATCTTCAATATCGACCAAATTTTGTCATTGTAAAATATCAATAAGCATTTAAGTCTGGTTGGTAAGGGTGATATTGTAACGAAATTGTCTAAAATAATATATATTTCTTGCAAATCAAAATCGTGTTCATTTTTATGTACTAAAATCAAACATAGCGTAGATAGACCGGTGTTCTTTAAAACTGCCAATTCTAATGATCGATCATATCTTGTATTTCTTATATTAATCGTAGTACTCGGTATTCGACTTGTAAGACTCTGATATAGAAAAAGTTGATGTTTATGATTTATGTTTAGTAAACTGTTTGTAAAAATGATCACATGATCTGGTTTTATATCGCGAAGGATTTTATTTATTATAAACTCAGGCTTCACTGCAATATCTACACACATAATTATATTCTTTCCGTATATACTCAGTATTGAAATCCACCACGAAATTTTCATTTCCAATGCTTATTTTAATAGGATAACTTTTGAAAATGTTTTATCAATAGTATGCATTGTATACAATATCTCATAAAATCAGTAGTACACATTTCAAGGCATAAAAGTAGACTAATGGAATTTCGCATAATGTTTTTAAAGTTTGTCGCGTAGCAGCTCACTTGCAAGTTATTCAGTAAGTGAATTGGTATTCTTTAATTTTCCTAAAAACTGTTAATTTAGCAATGACGGTTTAAAAATCAATATAATCAATAAAGCAGGACATATGCAACTTTTCAATGAACTACTTTCATAAATTCCCTTGTGAAATAGAGGTCTTAAGTTGAATATTCTTTCGTACCCATAACTGCGTTTAAATATTGGACAAGCCTAATAACATACCAGTAGATAAGCTATAGGGGTTCTGGCCCACCCGGCTTCTGACCCACCTGGGTTAAAACCTCCATGGAGTTTTGTGGGTCAACTCCCTCCCCTCCCCTACCTGAACGTGAATTCTGCCTCACCTCCTCCCTCCACGCAGTCGCGGAGGCGCCACCTTCGGCCGCGGACCCCGAGTCGCCACCCGGCCTCGGGCCCGGACCTGTGCGAGCCCCGAGACGCCACCCAGCCACGAGCCCGCACCGCGTGTCCGGACCTGCAAGCGCGAGCCTGCAGCATTACCGGTCTTATTCGGCTTGTTTCATTATCGGCATATTATGAATATCTACATTTTGCTTCAGGAAATGTTTCGCTTCATCAATAGCAATTATGCAAATTGCATTACTGGTCTTTATTAATGTGTTTATGCAATCAATGTCCTGCTTAACTTTCTTACTGCTTGAAAATAATTTCTTAATTTCTGCGTCTAGGATCCATGCTGTGTCGGTTGTTAGGTGTTGGTCCCTTAGAAAATCGGACTTGTTTTAGGAGTCTTTCCTTATCATATTTATACCTGCGTACATTTCGCGAATATTATTTTTGTTGCTGTTTTCCTGTATAGCCGAAACCTTCTTATTTTTCCATTTTAGCTTCTTCTTTCGGCAGACTCGTTTGGCTTGTTCCCTTATATGCTACGACAATGTGTAAGCGTCGTTTCTATGGTGTTATCGAGGCTAAGAATTTTTGCTTGTTGCCTTTTGTCTTTCCATTCCTCGCATTCTTTGTCGAACCACGGTTTATTCTTCCTCTTTTTCCGTTGCCTTAACGCCGTCTTAGCAGTTTGTTTCATCAATTTTTAATGTTTTCCGAGGTTGCCTCGTTATCATCCCTTTCCCCATTGTTTTTTAGGCTATGTAGTCTGCTCTTAAGTTCTTTCCTATAATTAGATGAGGTGTCGGAATTTTTTAGTTTTTGCAAGTTAAATTATGTTCTAGGCAGGTTTTATTCTTATTTTGGTCAGTTAGTATACGAGCTCTGATCTTGGCTGCATCCAGAAAGTGGTTGGTGTTACAATCTGCGTCTCGGTAAGTTCTGACATCGAGAATGTTTGCATGACGTCCTTTGTCAATTAAGGGCGCAGGCCTGGGTTAAACCCAAAGAAAGACTTTCTTTTTACGAGTCCAGAAAACTTTTTATGTTTAAATGTAATCATTCTGAAAATATTTGTGCTATCAAAACACAATAATATCTTAAATTTTTCCGTTGTAAAACCTCAGAATTTTGATGCAGCACGTCACAATAATTCATTGTTTTCAATACTATATTTATTAAAGGAACTTTGATCCTCACACAATTCGGGGTGACACGATGATAAAAAGAATTGTATTTGATGGTTATTCGACTCCTTTTGACATGTATTACAAAAATAATGGAGCACTGTTTCGTTAAAATTTTCTTTGTAATTTTTTTTCGGAGATCCAATAGATTTTATGAAAAATTTTATTTAATATTTTTTAAAAAATTGATTGGACCTCGAAAGAATACTAATAAAAAAAATTTTAACGAAAATTGCTCCGCCCTTTTTGTAATACATGTCAAAAAGAGTCGAATAACCGTAAAAAAAAATTTCTCCGAATTGTGTGAGGACGCATCAGGCACTAATATAGTAAGTATATTAATTATTTAAAAAATATTCCACAATTATTTCCAGAGTGCTTGCTCCTTTAATATAATTTCAAATTAGTTCGATATAGTCCCATTTAAATAAATGCAAATAAATGTTACTCATAATGGTTGATTTCATGGCTACAAGAGTAATTTTGACACTTTGAAAAAAGATATATATGTCTACCTTGTACTATAAGAAAACTACATAAATCAGATAATAAAATGAACACTTGACAACTTACATAATATTTACTTAGCGATCAGAATAGACTATTATTATAAAATAATAAAATTTAAATTCATAATGATATTCAATTAGTGCTATAAAATCTTCTTTAATTAATCAAAACAATGTTCAAATAATAGGTAAAATAAAAGAGGACTCGTTATGATGACAGAAGAGGGATAAACGAACTGATAGCACAAATACTCGGAAAGAATTTATGGGGAAATAAGAAAGAGTGCGTGCGATAGCGGCGCAGAAGAATTATAAAACAAACCTGTTTAGGTTGCATTTTTAACAATACGAGAAATTATGCCGTCGCGGTTGTTCTATCCCGTATAAATAACCATCGAAATTCGTGTCCGCTCAAAAGCCATTTCCTCGCCAAATTATGCAGAAACCGAGAATTTCAAGCATTCGACAGAGAGAAAAAGAGAAGCCGCGTGCAATAAAGGTACACAAGTAGAAAGTCTATAATCAAGTGCAAATAAGCCTCCGCGCTGCCAAGTTATACATACCCGCCATAACGGACCAATCGCCGTTTCTGTTCTTTTTTGTCCTCTTCCCAGAAACCCACGAAAACGGGAATAAAACTGCCGAGCCCAATTGTAAAAGATCGTCAATAAGAAACGCCGCCCTGCCTATGGAGCGATAAACCCCGAAAGCAACAATCCGCGACTGCCGCGCGCGTAAAACCAGGAGAAAGCTGGCGCAGCGCGTTTATCAAGCCCCACACAACGGCACAAAACATATTCTCGCGAGAACAACAAACACGGTATATATACTCGCTTTTTCAAAAATCCCGAGCGTCGCGCTGCACATGCACCACGTGCTCGCCTTTATCGGCTCGCCGCGAGTTGCGGTATAGCTGCTACGGCGCACGCTCGCGGCAAGGCCGACGTCTGGTGTGTATAATAATACAGGTTTGCGAGGCGAGATGCGCGTGTGTGCGTGTATATATAGTGCACCTCGTTCTCGATCCCGCTGCGTGGACACGTGCGTCGCGGGAGACGCCAGTAGCGCACTGTAACGAGGAATGGATCGAAAGTCGAAACTGGCAGTGAGGGGGCAGACGCGAGACAAACCGGCGGCACCTGATGCAGGAGCTGTGGGAATCTGCTGTGGGCATTCTTTTTAAAAGAACTTTTTCGAGATTGAAGAGAATATTAGGGAAGCTAAATTACCGATATATTTTTTTTTTTGCGATATATTTGATCCAGACCCATATTGTAACGCATTATATATTAAAGAACATACTAGAATTATAATTATATACTTTATTTTAAGGGGGATCCCGAACATTTTTTGACCAAAAAATTAATTTTTTTATTTCTTTTATCGATTCTTTAAACCTTTCTTAACGCAGCAACGCATCGCATTTTTTATTTTCTTAAAATTTTTAGTTTGCAAATGATATTTTAAAGTATGATTATACATTAAGGTAAATGTCTTTTTTAAAACAAAAACAGCTAATTCTGCAGTTTTTGTTTTTCTTTATTCAAAACATTCCAGGTGCATTAGCTTTTGTTGAAACCTTTTGAAATTAATTTGACATATTCTTCTTAGCATTATGAAGAAATTTGTGCACCGCCAAGGTACTGTATATTAATCTAGATCAAATGAAAAATAATTATTTATGAAAAAAAGCTATAAATTACGTAAAAACAGTCTTTTTAATTAAATAATAGGTCTCATTTTAAATTATGGTTACTCGTATTTAATTTTCAACATGGTATCAAAAGTCAGAAGGAATTTTTCTAGATTGTATAATAAATTCTGTGTACACCAGGAACGTTGGCAATCCACCTCATTTTTACTAAAAAAATTATGAATTCTACGATGTATATCAATATATATATATATATATATATATATATATATATATATATATACGGTAAAGTACGCAGAAATTTTTCAAAAAACTTTCATTTTGTTTCTATAAACATATGTGAAAATGTAAGAAATTCATTAACAAAAATTCATAAGGGGAAATTTCAGGAAAAATGGTAGGGATCCCCCTTAACGATCTATTATCATAATTAACAGTATAAATTAATGCCCCATTTATACCCACATACAAATTAATTCTCAATTTTGAGTAAATATCTCTCTAGAACATTGTTATTGTAATCAAAATCAACAACGTTCCAGATCTATTATCAAAAAATTGAAAAATACATGAAAAAAGTGATCTCGCATATTTACCAAAAACAGGTCGGTTAACGAAATTTGTACTCTAAAGCCTAAAGGTAATTTCTTATAACATGTTCAAACTGTTAGGGTATATTTATTTTAATGTTTTGAAAGAAAGTTAGCTTGAGTATCAGTTGTAGTTCAAGTTTATGGAAGTATACCTTATCAATAATGCTTAAATATATCACTATTTAAATAATGTTACAACTTTTTTATTTATTCTTTAATAATGAATAAAAATTACAAAGATCGCTAAAGTATTATTGATTTTAGTGTAAAAAAGTAAACCTATTTTTAGGTAAAAAATTCATGAACACTTATACTCGAGTGACTTGCGTATGGGCGATTTTGTACGTATGCTAATTTTAAGTTTGTAAACAATGTTTTAACAACTTTTTATGGATCGTACATACGTATAGTAATGGTCTTATAATTGGAGAAAGCTCTTATGTTTGTATACTGAATACACCATACAATTATTGGATTTCTAAAGAAAAATTTGTAGATTTTACAAATGAGGTAGAGCCTTACCTTAAGTTTTATATATCAGATTTTTATTTAGTTTCGTTTCGAGCGTGTTTTACTATTGCAAAAGAAAAAAATATACGTAAGAAAATAGATACTTATAGCCACTTGAACCTGAAGTTTCGAAAGATACAAAAACAAACTTTATCCAGAGTTTGAAATAAAATGATTGTGTAAAAACGATAAAAAGGTGCTGTAAATCTCTCCCTACTATAGTTTAGTCTGTTCTCTACGGAATCTTCGTAATTGCGGATTTTTATTTTCGTACGAGAAGCAGATATTTTAGCCTTAGTTTGTTAAACAATTTCTAAATTCAAACTGTATACTCAAATCTTTTTACCTTTGGTACAGGCGAGTCTAAAATTATTCACTACGGCATTGGTACTTATAAGATATACAAATCAAGTTTCCTTAAGTTTTATGACAAAAATTATAAATTCAATCCAATAATTTATTAATCATTTAATAAACTTGACCGTGTTGTTATATTTTTTCTAATCATCTAGAAACATAATATCATTTGAGATGCGTTAATGACCAATACTATGAATATTGATACTTATATGAATGTATAAAACATTCTCTTAAGGATGTTTTAGTTTAAAATAAAACTTTACGTAGGAAGCAGAGAATTTATCTCTTTAACTTCTTTTTTAAATTTCTGCAACTTTAATGAAGAAAGTGCAATTTCTGACGTCGACGAATATGCAAATAGAAATTTTTTTCATATAAAATGTCCTGAATGTTTACATATTGTCTCATTTGATCAATAAAATATGCAAATTTTTACTGAACACTATATAGAAAAAAGAAACCGTTTTTCGATAGTTCGTTGTTCTGTAAATCTGTCAAAGTAATTAAATGACACCTTGAAAAATTATTCACATTTTGAAACAGAATAACTGAATGAAGCCGTTATCGAGAAGCACACAAGTAGGATGTACAAATCTACGTCACAATGAATCATTATTCATATAGCCACAAAGAAGATGAAGCAGACTTTTGTCCAAAAATCTTAACATTTCAATCACGTGAATTGAACGGTTATATTATAAGAAAAAAAAAACTTAAAATTGGTAGCAAATCGGACAGAAGCCGAACGCACGCGATTTGTAATTAAATGAGTTGTAGCATTTGTCGTCCTCAGGCACCAATTGCGAGTTTTTTCAAAGAGGTACTCATAATGAAGAAAACGGTTACACCCGTGCGGCGTATAATACTCGAGGATAAAGAGGCACGCGAGCGCGGAGGAAACTTCTTTTCTCCGTCGCTCGCTCGCTTCGTCTCGCACAAATCGAAATTCTAGCGAGACAGGTTTACGCGCTCGTAGAATGAAATTGGATTTATTCATGAGCTCGACAGCTGGTCGATCTTTTGCCTGCGCGCATATAATATGTAGTGTGTGCACGCCGGAGAAGGAAATGTTTGTCACTCTCTTTCTCAATATCTTCGCGAGAGCGCTGCGCGCTCGTGCGTGCATAAAGTCGCTCATCTTTTGCCGCACGTAGAGTTGCGTCGCTCACGAGGTGAGCGATGGTATAGTGTCTGGGACAGTCAAAAAAAGGGTCTCTTGAACCAAGAAGCGCGACCTTGAATAAATTGCTAATTGGAGAATAGTTGCGAACCAAACTTTTTTTTTTATAGAATCACAAGAATTCATTTTGATTCAAGAAGAATTTTTTTTTAATATTTGTCAAAGATTCAATTCAAGAAGATTCTACCTTTTTACTCAAGAAAAAATTCACAATGATTTTCTATTTAACAATGGTTATTGTCATATTATTAAATATTCAACATTTACATATGTGTATATGTATATAGACCTGAAAATATAGTACTACTTATTTCTCTTTTTTGCCTGCACTGACCAAGAAGAGGCTAAACCCTCCGGGTCACGGATCTGATTCAATTCGAGGTAATGATTATATGCACAGAAAAGTAGAATAATAATAGCAGAATAATTTTGTAATCCAGTTTTACAACCCAGAGAGTGTAACTGCACCTTATAAGTAACATTTTTATAATAGATTTATTCATTGCTTCCGTATTACTGTCAATGATTGATTATTATTTTTAAAAACGCATTGAATCTTATATTGAAGATATATTTGTAAATATTGTTCAATTAAATAAATGTCTATCAAAATGCAAAACTGCATCTATGAAGATGCATAGTAACTTTTTTAATTAAAAAATTGAATCGTGTTTTATCACACTATAATTAGAAATGTTAATACATTTTTTTAATCCTAACAACTCAATTACACAGAATCAACCGGTTAGTATTTATGTATAAATGGGTGATTTAAACCAGGTGATACGCAAATATACTTTCAAGTAGAAGGGAAATTATATTCTTTGAAAAGGCTATATATAGATAATGTGTGCCAAAACTTCGTTTTTGCTTTCAAGCTAAACGGCGTAGTTTCCTAGGTAGAGAAGTTTTACACGTATAAGCAATTACTCTTCTCTCGGATAATCGAAAGTAGTCATTTGCTTATTTGAATAAACGTAATAAAATCACTGTCAAAACTCAACACAAACTGAGCTTCTGAGCGACGCACTTACCTGTCTCTTAATTTCTATTTATTGAAGTCTCTCATTTACGTATCTTCTTTTTTGTCATCATAATAATATCTTAATTTCCATAAATCTTTTTATTGTAGGCAAAAAGTAAATATTATTTTAATTTCAAATTAAAACTTAAAATTTCAATAACATATTATTTTATTGTCACACAAATCAAAAAATGGTTTAGGTAAAATTACTTTTTCTGTTTGGAATTTTTTACGAATATGGCATTTGAATTTTAATATACAAAATGTTAATTTTCATGGAAAATAAATTATGTCTTTTATTTACAAATAAAAATAGTAAATGTTATTAAGTATATAACTTCGCTCATCGTACATATATAAATAATGAAAATCTTATTCTAAAAATTCGATATGATTGACCGTTATATAAAGGCTCGGTAGAGGACAGCGATATTTTAATTTGAAAAATATAAATATTTACTTATATTTACCCTGGTAGAAACGTTCCCCATATGTTCGTCAGATTTTACTCTATTTTATAGGGAATGGCCAACTTCTGCTTAAAAGTCTGGCCAGAAACCTCGCTACCTGTCGACGTTTTCTTGTCAGAAACCTGACCAACTTATGGTTAATGAATAAATAAATAAAAAATAACGTTTAACGAATTTTTATAAGTTAATAATGATTATTATGTCATGGATTTAATAGCTTATTGTTAATAGAATGCTAAGATATATTTGGGATAGATTAGAAATAAAAACTAAAAACTTATTTCATTAAAAGTTTTTTTAAGGTTAGAGTTTTATAATTAAATAAAACATAAAAAAATCAAATAAATAATCGAATAAAAATTTGCATGCTGTTTTAACGCAGAAATACTATAATGGGATTTACATTTTCAATAATTTTTTAGGGTTATGTAAGCTATTTAGATTTTCTATAAATTTCTGGTCAGATGCTGGTTTATTTCTGGCGAACTATTAGGAAACGGATCTGCCCAATAGATCGTGAACCGACCATCTAATATGCTCAATTTTCTACCAGGGTAAAGAAAACTTTAATAAACTAGTTTTTGGATTTTTCTAAGTAGAGTGCTTTTGTCAATTTTTAATAGAATTAAGTACGGTTAAGTATGCTCATCTTTTTCATTATTAATTTTAATCATTACAAATGATTTAGAAAAAAACATGACTTTTAGCTAATAAAAACAAATAATAAAGAAAAATAGAAAACAGACGTGCGTTGCACATTCAATCTCCCTAGTAGAATGAATATGAAAGATAAATATTTCACTATTTAAATTTGACATTGCCATAAAAACATTTTTATTTTTAAAAAAATTGTTCTGTATACATTGATTCAATTCGACTTCATCTCCACAAGTTTCCATTGTGATCGGCATAATCGAGCAGACGCGCACCTCCTGCCGCGCTCTCCATCAACAAACACCCACCCCGCGATCTATTTTTCGCCCGAGCAGCTCTTTTCAGAATAAGAATCTATTTCCGATCTTCGAATAACGCAAAATCGATAATTCCATACCCACCCTTTCGGATTATTTTTTGCACATTGGCGCCAGACGCTTTATGCTCGATCCGCCTTTTCTTTTTGCTCTTCAACCATTACAGAAAATCACCGCGCGATTTATTATCTATAGTCTACTATAGATAATAATACTACTCGGCACCCCGTGAAATCCGCAGTCAAAGCCGACGCGCAATACTCGAATTTATGTGTGTGTGTGTGTTTCGGAAGCTTCCATACGCCAACGGAAATAAATAACGCGGAGCTCCGCTGGAAAAATTCGTGTTTGCTTTTCCTCGCGCGGCCGCCGCCGCCACTTCGAGGAGACTCTTTCGAATTCGTGCAACTTTGACTCATTAATAGGCGCACGCGCCTTCCGGGTCTGTGAAAATATACGAACGTGAATACAGGCAGCGTAAGAGAACGCGGAGATGCGCAGAGGCGTGAGAGGGATTATATATGTGTATATAGAGAAATGTGATAAAGGAATAATTGGGTGAAGATGAGTATGAGCACGGGGTTCTTCTTTGAAATTCTCACTTAATATAGCCGAGACTGCGTAGTGGATTATCAATATTTAGGTTTGCTTAGTCTACGGTGAAATAATATTAATAAATTTGTAAATTAATGATGATGATGCAATTTTTTCATTTTTATTTATTGAAGTTTTTTAATGTAATAAGTTTCATTAATTTATGTAATTTATTAGTCTGTGTAATTTGTGTCATACCTTTACGACAGCAACTTATGTGAAAAATAAGATTTTCTTTCTTAAAAGATGTTAAAGCATTGAGATTAAGATTGATGTTTTTACGAGTAAGTATACCGAAATAATGGAAAGAGGTTAGAGCCCGCCAAGTATGCAAAGAGTAGATTATACATATAGTTATCATTCGAAATTATACAATGCTAATTTGTTGAAATTTATTGTCAATAACTTGGCGTTTTCTAGCAGATTTTAGTTCAATATTTATTTTGAAATTAAAAATAAACTGTATCACCAAAAATGTCTTACTTGCCAATTTTACCCTTTTAAGGTAATTTTCTGTAGAAATGCAATCTTACCAATCTAAATTCTCTTTAAAAATTTTTTATTTTTCATAAATTAAATAAAATATTTTAGATGGTAACGAAAGCATGTAATGAATTCAGAACTTATAATTATCCATACAAATATTCAAACAATCCCGCAATTACGAACAAAACAAACGAGACCCAACTCATCCCTCCCTCAAGATTATAGTATACCCGCGGCGCAAACTATTCAAACGTAAAAATCAAAAGCTCTCCTACAGCTCCTTCAGCAAACAAGACTCAAAACAAAAAAAAGGAATAGAAACCAACAGAGAGAATCCAAGAGAGCCGACGACGTCTCGCTCTCAGCTCTCGAACACGCCGTTTCAAATTAGTTTCGCGAATCTCGCTCGATTTAGTCATCGATTATCAGTCATAACACGACGATATAATCCCAAGGAGCGGTCCCTCTCTTTAAAAACGAACCAACGAGACTCCACCCCTGTATCCCAAAAAAAAGACACACAATCGGAACGAGCCTCGAGCGAAACAAGGGGAAAAAAAAACATAAAAACAATAAAGCCGCAGAGGCGCAGGCAAAGAGCGAAAGAGAGAACGAGGCGCGCGCTGCTAAAACCAACGACCCGCGGCGGTGGAATGTAAAAAAGTATATATATATCCCTCCTCTCTTTCTCTGTCTCTCTCTTTCTCTCTCTTGCTAAAACAAAGAGAGCGGGCGCGCGCGCCGCGAGGGGTAGAAACTCTCGGGCCCCTTGCGCGCACTAACCGGCGAAACCAAGAGCGAGTGAGAGAGAGAGAGATAGCGAGGCCCCGGTGTATCCTTCCCACGGATTCTCGAAAAATATCTTCTTTCTGCCCTCTCTCTCTCTCTCTCTTGCTCTCAGCCTCGTTTTCCTCTCTTTGCCTCCTGGGAGTCTCGGTCCGTCTCTCGTAACTCGGTGGACCACCGGGGAATCGCTGGCCGACTCGCGCTCGTGTATAATATACCTACACACAGGCGCGCTCGCGCGCCCGTAATCTCGCAGGCGCGCGGCTCGCGTAGTTCCACGAAAAGACCTTTGCCTCCTAAGTGGTTACAAGCTCGACTTTGGCGTTCGAATGGAGCGCGCGTGCCCCGCGCGGGCTTTGAGTCTCATTGTCCCCCCCCCCCCCTCCGCGAGCTCTCAAGTGCGGCGGCAACCCTCGTATGGGCTTTTATATGGGTGATTCTGCATGGAAATGCCATGCGATTTTGTTTGGTATTACAGTAGACTTGCGAGAAATTAGAATTATTGTTCTACTGGTGGTTTTTGACGAGATCGGAAAGTCAAATGATAATTGAAAATTTCCGGCTTGAATTATTGCTACCTTCAAGAGGAAGCTTTGCGAATATTTTATTTTTTGCTATTCCATGGGATAGTAAAAAAAAGGTTGCAAAAAAACATTTTTTGGGACATTTGTAATCACAATACACTTCTTTTTTGTACGAAATGTCCGTATGGATATGGCTTATTATGTTTGTTATTTTTTAAGGACTTTGCTAGGTAGGTACGTAATATAAATATAGGTTCCTCTGGTTCCTGTAGACGGTGCGTACCTGTCTAAAGGCGGCTATTTAAGGAAAAACAAACTTTAAATATGATTTCTATGAGAAAATTTTAATAACTTACATAGTAACAATACCAAAGGTTCATAGATAGAAAAATCCGTAATGCCATAATATGTCAATGTCATTTTAAATTTTACCTCGTTCAGTTAACATTTTTTAATGCTTAACAGTATCAACGCTTTACTCTCCGTCCGCGCAAAAGAGATGAATATTTTAGAAATTATTTAGAGCCATTGCCAATATTTTGCAAGAGTAATTACCCGGCGTTCCCTGTCGGTAACAGGTTCATTCATTTTCTATCTGAAATATCTAAAAAGTTTTAACGAATAATTCAATTTTCAAATGATTATCTGAATGAAATATAATTTAGTTTTAATTCAATAAAATTACTGATGTTTGAATTTTATATACAAAGGTTGTTATTTTCTAAAGCCAAAACTCCCAAGAATCTATTAAAATTTTTAGAAAAATCAATTTTTATCTCGAAGAATATCTTTCCAAAATTTCAGATCACTGTGCCATATATAATTGAAATATACTTATCCAAAGTTCACTTCTTTCGGTTTTTCTTTCAATACTGTATGGCGATTTCAAAAGAAAAGCCATGAATATGAATTTATTATAGCTGTAGTTTTTGAGAAAGAGTCTCAAGAAATGTCTAAAAACCTGTTAAAAATTATATGTATATATATATAGCTTTACTAACAATGTTAATAAGATATACTGTATCTACTGTATATGGAGGCCCATTAGGTAAAACTACTATCCAAAGAACAAAAAAATGTAGTTCTAGAGATGTGTAACCCCTAAATTCTTTTTTCGTAACTTTCGGAACTGTTTTTTGGCATATTTTTCGTAGGAATTCCTCATATATATACTTCATCCTTCTCAGCAGAAGCACCCACGTAGCGCATCACACGAACGTAGTACCATTTTACTCTAGCAAGGTGCGCGTCAAGAGCGTCTCATTGTTCCAGTTGCACGAAAGATTTTATTGTCTCTCCTGTAAGAAGCATCCGAGTAGCAGCAACAACGGCAACAGCAGCAGCAGCAGCATCCTATACGCTGCTGCTGCTGCCGCGTCTCTGCGCCTCGTTTCGCATTCTCGCTCGCCCCTCCGGATTTTTAATGATCGCGCGGGCGGCGGCTCTATAAAGGCGAGCCGCCGCGCTTATCTACACTCACGCATCTATAGGTTTCTCCTCTCTTTCTCTCTGCCAAGCTCAAGCCACCGACACGTAAATATATATATATATATATATATATATATATATATATATATATATATATATATATATATATATATATATATCGACGACAGTGTACGAGGCATCATCGAAATCCATACCACTGGCGAGCGTCGATAACGGTTTTGAGTTTTGACCTACCTATAGACGAATTTCGGCAAGAGAGCGCCTCTCAGGTATAGACACGAGATACGTTAGAGCAAGCGCCGGCGCATAGAGAATCCGTCGTCCTGTCATTTGCAGTATACGGGCGCATCGTATACCTATATACACTGTCCTCTCGAGGGCAAAGTACATTGGAGCAGCGGCTCATCGGCGCTCGCTCCTTTTATCCCCGGCGATGACGAGGGCAACGAGCTTCGTCAGGTGTGCGTACCTATATACCTATATACACGGTCACGACCGCAGGTATAGGGAGTGAGTGGAGGTGGTAATTGGCGCCTGTGTGTGTATGTGTGTGGGTATCCTCGTTGCGCCCCGGACACGCCGGAAGCCATCAATTATCGGAACTTAGGGAGGTCGAGGGGTGGGGGGAAGGTAGAGTTAAAATTGACGAATGCGAGGAAAGGGAAAGTAGTGGCCGAGGTGGATTATCGGCTGGGCGGAATGTGGGTTTTTGCTGCTGCTGCTGCTGCTGCTGCTGTGGCGAATATATTGGGACGAGGGGGCTGCACCGCGCTGTGAGGTAGGTATACCACCTTCGGAGGTAAACGGGGATAGAGATGTTAACAGCGGTGGTTGGCTTTTTTTGGCTTTTTTTTGTTATGGATACTTGGTGATACTTGTGTGAAAGATTCTTGTAGTGTGGGGAGCGAAGGGGCTTGTGCCCGTGGTTGTGCAATTTATAAAATATTTATAAATTATGCTTGTAATTATATGATAAGCTTTATCAATTATATGCTTATTTATTTATCTATTTATTTATCTGTAAAGAAAAATTGTAAAATAATTTTTGTAAAAATATCGAAATTCATTAAAAGTTATTTGTTTCCGAATACATTTTTTAAATAATGTTTGCATTGAATTTAACAAAAGATAAAAAATCTCAAATTACAAACTACGCAAAGAAAAACTATAGAGGTGTGTGGGGTACACGAAAAATCGACCAACCCAATGTTTTAGCCTGACCTCGTGATTTGGCGAGTTCGAGTTACCCGGGAAAATAGCGCTACCCATAAAAACTAATAACTGGAATAGATCGAGTAGTTGGATGAACTCGAGCTATCCGAGTACCTATACATCGAGAAACCCGATTTTCTCGGATACAACCCATCATTTTTCGGGTACACAAAAATATGTCGGGTATCCAATCCGAACCTAACAAAAATTCCGACCTATGTTTCTTAGCCCTGGGGTACCCGCACACTGCCTAAAAATGGTTTTTAATCCCCATACACCGCTTATAAGAAAGAAAATAAACTTTACCGAATCAAAAATTGGATCGTTGCACACACAATCGTACACCCACACTCTCTCTCACACACACACACACATACACACGTAAACACGCACACTCACAGACTCACATAACACACATACATAAAATGTGAACCAGAACTCTTTTGCTTCCTCATAGAGAAAGCTTTGTGATGGTAAAAAAAAGCTTTGCTAAGCTACTTTTTTTTTCTATTATAGACTAAAACGTCGTGTTTTGTTTAAATCGTGATATCTGGGAATATAACGTGGAAAATTTTTGAAAAATCTTGAGGTGATTAGGAATATGGATAAGAATATTTTGTAACACTTTCAAGCCTTAATCCTTTTCCTTGTTCGAGAAAAATAATTTTGTAAAAAAATCGTTTTTCTTTGGCGCTGGATAACTTGAGTAAAACGTCATTATTCCTTCAAAAAATTTCCAAAAAGGTAGCTTTTTACTATCTCTTGAGACTGTAGAAGCTTATATTACACCAACCTTTACATTCAGAGTAATTTGAGGTTATGTTTATCTTTCATCGTTTATATCTCGAGAAACTTTGAGATTTATCAATCCGTTTTTATTTTACTATATTTTACGATATTCTGAAATCGACAAAGTAAATTATTTTTGTAATTTAGAAATAGTATGATTGTTTAATTCTTTCTTTCTTTGTATTCAATGGCCATGTGTCCCCTCTATTTTGGGACTCCGATGTCACAATGCATATGTGATTTTGTATTTTACATTTGTATTTTATATACTTGTTGGTTGTGTTGTGCGATGTCGGTCGAGCGAACAGTTATAGAGCGAAATATATAAAACCGCACGGTCATATAATTGACTTTATTTTAGTGAATTGTTTTATAACGATTTTTGAATTTTAATTTTTCAAGTTTTTGGATATGTTAGAAATATTATGATAAATTTAGTGTAATTACATTTAAATGAGCATAAATACCTACATTTTGTAACCGTAAATTTTGAATCGTCACTTTCTTTTCTTTTGTTATAAACGAAAATATTATATGTAGTTTATACGGTTAAATCTCGTAAATGTATGATGAGCAAAACAGCAGCATTATATCTAAAACCTTCCGAAAAAGTAACTTTTTCCTATCGCTTAACTGATTTCTGTTTTTAGACCATGAGGTTCTTTCATTTTCAAGATATTTAAGTTTATATACATTTTTTTAATTTCGTATTTTTATTTGAAAATAAATAGAATTTAAAAAATTTAATGTAAACTAAATGTGTGCTAGTAGTAAAAAATTATCTTTTGCTAAACTATCAATGATAAATCAGCAAACATTTTTTGAGATTATAATTAAAAAGAGATATAGCATTTTAAAATTAATTTATTAAATTAAAAAATTTTATATTAAAACAATTAATTTAGTTTGAGGACGCTAAGTGGCAATGATTGGGAACGGTTTTTATAGTATTTGGCAAAGAAAACTACCACCGTGGGCGTGGCGGTGCTACTTAAAATACCCCGATTCGCCATGTTTATTAATTTAACACGGAAGACTATATATATAGTGAACGTAGCCGATGGGGGTATACACCACCAGAGGGCGTATGATAAATTTAAATTCCCAATATCGTATGCTAGAATATTGTTCGTATCATTACATAAATACCTAGTAGAAGAATTATCTCCGAACTTATTCAATTTCTATTTCCGTTTATTTTGCCACATAAAGTATCTAAAAGTATAAAAATCCGAAAAATTGAATGCGATATGTTGTGATAAATTGTCTTAAAATCTTTACAAAAATAATTTATTACGTAAGTGAATATATATTTACGCAAACATTTTACAGAACAAAAAATAGCCTCCATCACTGCGATCTCAATCGTTCACTCTTAACTATAATAGAATAAGCATGTAGGAAGATGAACAGACCGAAGAGATATACACAAACCGAAAGTAGCCACGAAAAAACGAGGGGCATTCGGTAAAAAAAAACCGCAAGTCAGGAGTTCGCAGGAAGGAGAAGGGGGACAGGAAAAAACAAAGGACGAAAAGCCGCTCGAATGAATTTGCAGGGGTCCAACGAGTCTCTCCTCCCCTGGCTCCACCCACTTGTTGTCCTTCCCCCTCTCTATCTCCACCTACGTATACCTACACACATCTCTCTTTCTCTCTCGTCATCCTCCGAACCGTCTCCTCCTCGTGCTCTCCCGCTCTTTTTTTTCTCTAGCTGCCCGTATACCTATGTATACTCATAGGTATATCCTCTCGAGCGAGCGCAAGGCTGAAAGAGTCACGTCTAAAGTCGAAAAATCGACGCTCTCATCCTTCTAGCCGCTGCGGGGATTCCCCCGCTTGTGTGCGTACGTCTATGGACCGCGCGCGCGCCGAAAGAACCGAAGAGACAAGAGAGAAAGAGAGAGGGAGCCCCGTGGCTAATTAGCGCCGGGGCGTATAAGCGCATAATCCGCAAACACATCGGACACACGCGGCAAAGCAGTCGAAAGGCAGAAGCGCGTAATCCGGGGATTAGGACCTCTTGCGCACGCGACCGACTCTTCTGTCTATGATGGTATAACGACGAAGGCGCGGATAGATTTTTGTCCTGCGGTATCTTGAGATGATCTGTAAGGAGGTTGCGACGGGAATTCGCTCCGGTGCTTTCGTCGACTTTACGATGGAGATGAGTTTTAATGTTAGGAGGTTTGTTTCGCTTGTTTGTTTTTAAATAAATAGAGTTTTTAATTTGGATTGAAACGACGATGAAAACCGCTTCGTCAAAACAAATTTTTTTTATGTAGTTTGTTTATAAAGTTCTTTATTTTGGTTATTGTGTTAAATGTTAACCTTCTGATGAGTCTCGCGAAGGCAAAAATACGGTAAAATGATGTTGGTTAACTATAATTGTTACAAGGTAGTAAACCTAAATATTTTACTTTAATTTTGACATAATATATATATATATAT